>JAPEIX020080854.1:0-10796 GCA_026122405.2 Zoanthus sansibaricus | reverse complement strand
GTTGGTTCGACCTGGAAGTCGGTGTCGATACATGTCGTGAATCATGTGTGATATGTATCGATTTACCATTTTTTTGTGTAAGTAAATGTGTAATTTATGTACATTGTATCTTTGTGTAATTTCTGTAATATTGATTATGTCAATAGGACCTAAGTGAAAACACACATGAACATACATGTGCTTGGGACAATTGCTTGAACGCCAACCGACTTTGGCTCAAGCGCCCGATTCCAGAAAAGGTTTCGCCGCTGCCGAGTTGCCATTGTCAGCGTCTGTGCTATCAGCCGGGTTAGGCATTGCGATATAGACTGAGGAACCCCGGAACAAGGCAAAAAGAAAGGCGTGTATGCTGCCGATGGATTGAAAATAACCGACAAATCACTGAATATATGAATCAAAACAATTTTTATTGATTGACCTTTCACTCCAGCGAAAGCGGATACACGCAAGTGATTTGGCGGGCTTTTTGATACAAATCCAGAAATTTTCCCGCCGTTTAAACAAGTGTGAAGTCTGGGTTTCGGAAGCAGTTTGCGACATTTTTCGTCGTTTTTTCAGTTTAATTTTTCAAAATGATATAACGGATTTTCAACCATTAACCAATCGCATCCACTGAACTAACCCTTAATACCAAACAGCACCCAATTAACACATTTTTGCTATTAAGGGGGTAGTCACGTGACTAAAACTTGTTCGTATACAAAAGGAAATGAATTAAGATATATATTCAAAAGCTGGCAAAAAAAATTTGTTGCCTAACTACGAAGGCTAGATTTTGCTTTGCTTTTCTTTTCTTTTTTTTTGTGTGATTTTTATGTAGTGTTTATCGTGGTCATATGATCATAAGTAGCGCCTGTGATATTTGAAAATTGTCCCAAAGTAATTATTTTAACATGTCTTTAATGTTGTATATATGCAGCGCTGTTGGTACAGTTGGCAAGCCTCTGCCGCCTATCCCTAACTCAAGGGTTCTCATTACCGGCTCTGCCGACATGTGAGTCCTTGTGTGACCCATTTATGTATAATCTCATCGATGCACAAAGTGCAAGATGAGCTATCAGTGGGGAGGCTAGATTGTCACTCTCCGTCCGACTAGATGAAAACTTTCTTGCAGCGATCAAATATGGCGGATTTCTCTCAGGCTTTGCATTGTTTTTTGTGTAAATAAAACTCTACGCCACAGTTATTATATTGAGTTTAGTGTCTGGTTATGCAATCACATTAGAATCGCAGATTTATTTGCTGCTTTGATGCTAGCTGAAGCTTAACCTGGCAAACTCGAACACGATCGATAAACAATGGATTTGGCTTCAAAGTTTTTGACTTTGTCATTAACATATGGACTTCGTTTCTCAGGCCAGTTGTTTTTAAAGTAAAGATGGAAATGACACTGCAAAAAAACCGAAGTAAACATATTGACTGCGGATCCGATGAGGATCTTGCATGGCAGTTCCGGTTTCGAAACTAACAGGCTATTGATCCATCCTTTGAATTAATAGAATCAATTAAGATCCAATTTCCGAGCTAAGAAACATTTGCGTATCCGTGGATCTTCTACCTTTTAGGAAAAGTTGCTTTTGTACTAGCAAAAAAATAGAAAGTTGTAATATTTAAATAAACTTAATTATAATATGACAACAACTCACAATTATTCAGTTCCCGCGTGCACATGCTTCGAGAACGATCACACTTTGAATAAGAATGTTCGGTAAATATTTTTTACTCTCAAAGACAAAAACATACTACAAAATTAGTTAAAGTATTGACCATTTATTTCACATTATGTAGTCGCTTTCTACCATTTAGAGCGGACAGGAAATTTTCCGGCAGATGCTGCGAGCTAACTTTTCAAAATGCTGTAATTTGAAACAATAAACTTTAAAAAGGTTCCAGCTACAGCGAAACCTTCTATAAACTCACTTCTTTCTAACTGTAATGAGCCCGACGTCACTGCATTTTGAGAATAATAAACAATGTTCAAAACTTTCTTTCCGTCTACATCACATCCGTTTTGTTTCCGCTTTGTGCGTCGTACGTGATAAGTCGTATCTTAATTGCAATGTTTTTAATTTAAAATATGTTTTCAAAGTCCAATGTTTGTTAAAAGTGTTGGGTTTTACCAAGTACTCAAATTGGAACTTTAAACTTCCGGGTTAAATTTTTTCTTATATGGTTGTTGTGTTTAATAAACAAAGTAATTAAATATATTTTACTCTTTACAAATGAAAACACCACTTGCGCATCTCCAAACATAACTATGAACTGAAGGGTTGAAATGTTGTTTACATGCTTTTTTTTATAAGAACCAGTAAATTTTGCCGAGGCTCATTGTTCTTAATTTTTTTGCTGTTTCAGCCTCAACTTGTTCGTAATTTGTTCTTAGTTTCTGTGAGCGGTTTGAGATAAAAAATATCGAAACAAAAAGACAAGGAATTGAAAAACAGTGCTGATCATCTGAGGAACTTTTAGTATTACATGAATAAGTTTATTATCTGGGACAATAGTTAGATATACTAAATGTGGAACGGTGATTCTGTGTTTTTACAGTGCACATCGCGAACATAATTACAAGATTCAGTAAAGTTTCAACTAGAAACAGTTTCACTCTTTTTCAGCCACGGCCTCAGAGCTTGTTCTTAAACTATTCTCATCTGAGCTTCATTGTTCTTATAAAGTTGTTCTTATAAAAAATAGCGTGTATATTGGAATTTCAAAAGGAGAAAAGTGTTAATAATCTAAAGTTGTTTGTGTTTAGTATTTCCTAATGAAGCGATTAGACTTTTCATCGCTCTCAGATTTATTTATCATTGCAAGCAGTTTCTAAAAAGATTTCGCGTTTCCATAATCAAAACAGCTGAGGCAAAACTGTCAATGAGCCATACATTCTATTTAAAATCTCAAATAGTTCACAGTAACAAGATTTAGCTAGCTTATCGCTCTCATATTTACAGAAGTAGTACTATATCTACAGTGGCAGTGCTTCAGTTTTTGTTACCTTGTTAAAAACTGGTGCACGCGTACATATGCTAATGATCAGTTCAATTCAATTTAAACTAAGTAACGAAATCTCACACTTTTAAATACAGTACGCCGTCTGAAAGCCTTAATAGCACCGCTTGCATTCTAACGAGTTTTAGAAAGCAAAGAGAAAAACTCGACCTCCCTTTATTTTCTCTCAACGCTTCCTTTTTATTTTTAAGGCATTCTAAGCCTAAATTTTACGTGATCATACTTCAGAGAACTACGTTCGAGAGCTTAAGCATCACTTTTATTTGTACGGAAAACGGCAAGGTACATCACGTGACAGCTTTTTTTTTTTGCGTTTGCTGTTGTACGTTTGTCGTTTTGAAGTGAAGATTGGTGTTTTGACGTACGTGAATACTTTTCTTTATTTTTCATCTAGTTCTGTCGAACAAAGCTCTAAATTTTGGGAATAAGTTTTGTTTTACTTCCTTCTTTAATGAATAAGATAAATTTTATTAGATGAATTTTTCTAATCTTTCAATATTAACTGGTGCTGGAGTGAAATGACCATTTCAGTTATGAATTTTGCGAGCTTCATCCGAAATGTGCATATTAAAATGTTTTTGGCAGTTGCTTTTTCTTTCTTTCAATCGTAATATTAATAGCCTCGTTTCAATGAAAAGGTTTTCTTTTTATTTCTGAATTAAAAAATTTACTGAGATAAACCTAAGTTAAAACATTATATATAGTTTGGCCCCTTTTCGCTGGCATGATATTATGCTCTGGAAAGAATTTATGGAAGGCGGCCAACAAAACCTGACGTGTGGGCGATTATTGGCCAAGTGTTGTTTATACTATTTTCAACAGATACAAATACAGTTCAGTTAACAGGCCGAGAGGGAGAATCTTGATTTACTCTTCTTTTAAAGAATGCTCCGTAAACGTGTAGCTTAAATCTATGTTAACATTGCAAGCGACCGGGGAACGGCGAACTGCACGCTGATATTTGGCGTCTCACGCAAACGCGATGCTTAAGCTCTCTATGAGTCTACAGAGGCATTCGCTACAACGTAATTAACGAAATCTGTCTTTATGGTACAATACACATATACACTCATGTGTATGTTGACACTGCAGCGTTTATAGCCCATGATTGTAGCCCATCGCATTATCGCTTCTCTCTGACCTTTACTAGCTAAAACATTTTCGAAATTAGAAAACATACATTTGGTTAAATGTATTCAACAGGAAGGAAATCGTGGAAAAAAGATATGTCATAAATGGAATGCTGCGTCGGTATTTCTACAGAAACAGTTTTTTTTAAAAAAAATAGGATAAATTGTACACCGTAGTGTAAATAATTTTTTAAGAAAATAATCCTTTTTTTTTAAAAAAACTGTTTCTGCAGAAAGACATGCATTAATTGATTACCAGTCAAGATTTAGCTTTCCTGTTTGATCTAAGCATCTTCAGTATAAACCTACCAGTGGTCTAACACGCATCCCGTTACATTCTGATTGGCTACTCCACAAGAGTCTAGAGGTCTATTTGTGATAGCCTAGAGAGGAAAGATGGCGGATCAAAACAGTAATGATACGATTCCCGTTTTGCTATAATATCAGAGGTTTTTATATCGATAATTTGATTTGTACATCCTTTTTTGACCGATTAGTAGGTTTATAATAAAGAAATTAGTCCTCTTTGCCTCATGGACTACGAGTTTGAATAGTCTATTCGGCCTACGGCTTCATGGACTATTGACTCGCAGTCCATGCGTCCTTGAGGTCTAATTGTTAAATATCTAAATCGGATAAACGACCGTTCAAAAAAGATAGAGATTTTTGTTGAAAATCACATTTATTACCGACATTATAATATTTCTATAATCTTTACAACAACCGGCTCTAGAGCTCCTAAATGAAAACTAAATAAAAATCAATGCTTGAGCGATCTCGAATTCTATAATATTTTGTAGTTTTACCTAAATTTTGCACAAAAATGTTATTGTTGTTTTAATCGTGGATACGCGAAGCGTGGAAAATATTATTGACGGAGGATCAGAATACGAAAATGATCTTGTTAACAGAAGGGGCGAATGTCTTTTTTGTCCTCGTGCAAACACTTTGCATCCCTAAAATACAGTTTGAGATAATGCAGTTTTCTACAATGAATTATTAAATTTCTATGCGTTACAATTTTTGTAGCAAAACGTTCTTTCAGCCCTACTTTCGTTCAATTGCAGATCTTCATCTGTGGTACACACTGGAAAACAACCAAAAAAAAAAATTGAGAATAAAGATTCGAACGGTTAGCGAATCGAGACAAGCACACTCGGTGGACAATTTAATGAACTGTTGTCCAAAAGTATTCTTATTGATCATATTCTACCGAGTATTAAAAAATAAGTATTTTTTATAATATACTTGTCCCCGCAGAATTTAAGTCTCTGAGAAGATATAATTATACACACCCCCGCGTTGAGAGAGTAAGAAAGAGAAGTAGCTCTGTTATGCCACAACAAATCTCGATTCGGAGTGCTTCTGCACGCAAAGGATTGCCCGAAAACCTGCAAAGGATCCTGGGGACTGCCCACAAGCCGGAAAGAGTATAACTTAAGATAACAAAATGTTTTGATTGAAGTTAGCGGCTACATAAGAGATAGGATATGGTACGTAAATCAGTTCATCTATTTTAAATTCAATACAAATGAAACTATTCTCTTGTCAAGGAACCTTCTCGTGAACTTGAACCTTCTCGTGTAAACAGGTTTTTAGTCATTTCAAGATTTAAATGAAATCACTACAAAAAATATAATACATGTTAGTATAATCCTACTAACGGTCTAACACCCATCCTACATTCTGATTGGCTACTCTATTTGAGGTCTATTTGTGATAGCCTACTAGTAGAGAAAAGATGGCGGATCAAAATAGTAATGAGGCCCGTTTTGCTATAATATGTGAGGATTTCATCGCTAATTTTATTTGTTCATCCTTTTTTGATTGATTAGTAAGTTTATATACTAAAAGACAGTTAGACCTCTCGGCCTCGTGGACTATACGAGTTTGAGAAGCTCATTCGGTCTGCGGCCCAATGGGCTATTGACTCGTCGTCCATTTGTCCTCGAGGTCTAATTGTTATAATTAGTAAAGGCGTGGGTAGCTGTGGTGAAAACTATTTGTAGTTTTATCTTAAATTTCGACTCAAACCAAACTCAAAATTGAAGAAGTTATTTTTTATTTTACCCTCGCTCAACCAACAAGCTAAGCATGTTAATTTGAAACTGTTCTTATCATTTCACGGTTTTCTGTAGTTCTATTGTTAAATAAACATTATAGTCCATTCCAGTTCTCTACTCTATTTTTACAATGAGGAAAGCAAAGGTTTACCGAAACATGTTTGCAGGGCGTTTTTTAAAATTATATTTTTGTGAGGAAGTTTCAAACATTCTTGATACATGCTCTATTTCATGCTGTGATTCTTTAGGTCGTTAGACGGTTTGCAGTCAGCCTTGTCAACTCCAGGCCTTGCTGTAGGCCATAGATTCCTACAGTTTCTATTCATTATTGTGTACATAGAGTAAAAGAGCTCTGAGTTCGGTCAGAGCATTTTTACTATAGCAAGTTATTTTCCATAACTTTAATTCTGTTGAGTTGGTGATCTTGGTGTCTTTGCATTTTGATGATCAATAGTTTCGAGAGTTCAATTTTGAAATTCATGCCCAACATGCATCCGCAATGAATGTCATAAAAAAAAAGACTAAACAATTAAAGTTTATTATTTGTTTGGATGCCTTCATACCGAGAGCCGATGTTTTTTGAATGCAACATTTATAAATAATTAAAAAAAACCGCAATTTTCATGAAAAGTTAATTAGGCGTTTTTACTTCACCCGACATGCGCACGACAATTGTCGGGTCAAATATAAGGAGCGTTCGACATTAACAGAAGCGGACTTTTGTAAGGGTCAATGTCGGGTGTGGTTTGCCGAACTCGGGGCAAACATTGTCCTGACATCGAGCCAACATTTCTACTGTTTCCTTCGTGTCCGGTTTCTGTACATGACGTGTTCGATTGACAGGGTCATACGACGAAAGTCCTGGGTGAGCATGCGTATTATGAATGACAAATCCTTTCAAAGACTTTGAAACCACCACACTGGCTTATTTACTAGACCTCTTGTGGTATGAATGTTGGTAAAATGTCGGGCCTAACTAACACATCATTTTGTCAGACAAGTTTTCAAGGGATGATATTGGGTAAAATGTCGGCAACCGTTTGGCAGGGGATTTAAATTGCCGCGGTTGAGGACAAAAAAATAAGAAACTTTGTTTCAACTCAGTAAAATTTAAACTTTCCGAACGTTGTGATCGGGAAAACCACGAACACGTAAAATATGTCAGGAATGTTTATTGTCTTTTAACCAATCGCGTTCGCGCTAAAACTACAAACATAACATCGTTATAAGTCAGGCTTGATCGAAATGAAAATAAGTTCAATATTTGCTGAAAAAGATGTTGCAAGGAAAGAAACAGTAGTTCTTTGTCTTTAGCAAGAAAAATCGTTTTTTCCGGGTTTTAGTTTGTTTGAAGCTTTCTTTATTTCACTGGCGCAGCTTGCTTTTTCGCAATCATTTTACGAGCACTTTTGAAAATATAATTTCCTCTATCAGTTGTGCTAGAATGCCTATTTCTGGATAATTCGGTGATCAACGATTTCATCCTTATCCAGTGTAACCGTGAAGCATGTCCAACGTTGTCAACTTCAATTGCTGAACCTAAAGACGACTGCCAGGAAAACTATCAACTTCTTTAGCTAACTTTGTTTGCAAAACTATACAAATTGGAACACAAACATTTTTCATAATTGACGTCTTTTAAAACTAGTTTAGAAATATGTGACTTAGACTAGCGGCTGACTGTTGAGTTGTATTGAGCTTTCAGCCATAAAACACAGTAAATATTTTTTTCTGGAGTTCACTTGTTTTACTTCAGATTACGGATTACTTGAAATGGTCGAATACTAACGGCGCTAAATTGTGAAAGCAACAAACGGCCTCGAACGACCGTCAACTGTGAAAAGCCAAAATCATACAGTATTTTGTTTTGTTGTCAGTAGTCTCATAGCTAACAGCCAGAATAAACTAAATTTAAATCAATTATTCCGGAAAATCCCAAGCCGCTACAGGTCTTGCCGATTAACGGGAAACACGGTTTGGCGAGTATAGGTTTGTGGGGTTTAACTGATCAGAAATAATATTCATGACATATCTTAGGTGTTCCCGTTATTCTGGTCACACTATAAAGCGTTTAAAAAGAAAATGAGCAAAACTCTAGAATTGTAAAGTGTATACGAAGCCACAGAATGCACACTGACCTAACAACTGACATACTGAACTGGTATTAATTTCCTTATTCATTGCAGTGGATCATAACTTTTATGGCTCCCCCAGCCCCTGTCCGTGCAGTTTCAAAAGCATCAAGTGTCTGTTCCAGTTGAAAGTGATGAGTGATGAGTGGTTTGACATTCACTGCACCTGAGGCTATCATCTCCAATGCTATGGGGTAACTAAAAAGAAAAAACAAACATTACTGATTTCCTTTTACTTTGCAATGTCATTAGCTGCAAAAAGATAACTGTATGAGAGAGTTTGCAAATAAGAAAAACCAATTCCTTCACCTAAAATTGCCGCAGTTTCACGAAAGTTTACAGAAAGTACAATGTACGCCAGTTACCACAAAACAATTGAATTACACCGAGCTAAGTCGCATTTTAAAATGCAAGTTAAGTGCACTGGTGTACTCGGGGTACCGCGAGATCACTTCGCGAATACTCGTGAATACTCGTGAATACTCCCGAGTCACTCTTGTAACTGTTTTCTCTAGAGCGTATACCGAAAGCACAATGTACGCCAGTTACCGTAAAAGAATTGAAGTATTCCGAGCTAAGTCGCATTTTAAAATACAAGTTGAGTGCATTGGAGTACTCGGCGTACCCCGGAATCACTTCGTGCGAGTGACTTAATTGGTCACTCTCATTTTCACTCTCGGGAATACTCCCGAGTCCCTCTTGAAACTGAAAACAAACGCAATTTTCAGTAACTCGCCTTACTATAGACCTCAGTAAATTCATCCATAAAACTCCAGCACTGCAACAACTTCACTGGCTGCCTATCGTTAAACGAATCCAATTTAAGATTCTGTTTCTCACCTTCAAGTCTATTCATGGACTCTCATCTCCTTACATCAGTGAAATTATTACTGTCAAACTTAAATCTTCCTGCGGTCTCCGTTCTAACAACAATACACTTCTACAATATCCACAACAGAAAATATTGTCTACACTTGGCACTCGCTCCTTTGCTACTGCAGCGTCATCACTCTGGAACAAACTGCCTGCTGATATAAGGAACGCTACCACACTTAATGAATTTAAGAAAATGACTAAGACCTTTCTTTTTAATGAAGAACTTTAGTTGATTATTTTATTCAATTTTGTTTAATATCTTAATTAATTCTGTCTAATTTTACTCATTTTAATTAGCATATTGTAAAGATTTTTGTTATCACAAGCATTACGCTTTTACCATAACTAAATTTTGTTAGTTTTGCCATGTTGATGAGCCCAATTAAGGCAGAACCGGCTGCTCACGATTGCTAAAATTCAGGCTCACAATTTTGTATAGCAGATCTAAGGATATAGTTCCCACTATCAACTTTTGCTCGCCACGCAGCACCCAACCAACATTACGCCTTCAATGCTCTACCATACCAGTTCACGTATCTGAAAATGCCCCGGATGTCCACTTCTCTGACAAGAGCATTGACCAATGGAATGGTAGCTTCATTCTTTCCCGACATTCCAACAATCACCAAAACTCCACCTGACTTTGTTGCCTGCAAAGAAAAGCACGCAAGATCGACCAAATGTACCGCTGAATTACAGGTTAATAGGAAAATATGTAGTACTTATCATTAGACGATATTCGCAGCTGTGAGACATAGAAGATATAGCAAAGAGGAGTATGGACAAAAAACAATAATTAAAGCCCGTCAAGTTTGAAAAACCAATGTAGCGCCCTTATACCAACTGAGTTATGAAGCCATACCTTTCAGAAACAGAGTAGTTTTAATGGATCTATTAATTAAATGGTAATCTAAGTTGAACAGCAAATTTTGAGAATGAGTTTGTTGAAATGATCAGTCGATCCTTCAACACATTATTTTATGTTATGCACAAATTAAGTGCTATCATAAATTCATTCCTACAAAATAGTTTCCTGTTATGTTCGTAAGAAAATCGCTTCATAGCTAAAAAGCAAATCCTTTTCCAAGTCCAGTAGTCCACGTAGCTGGCTATTATCTCTGGTTTCCATTGTGTTAAGCAAATGAGAGTCTTTGATTCCCCATGGAAGGGACACTAGTCCACTGTATCGCTCTCAGCAGATGCTTAAATGTCACGTGTTTTCCATTCTTACATAACTTGGTAAAGTGAACGCTGGACAAAAGAGCCTGCTAGAGCTTAAGCACTGGAACATTTCTTTATGACGGAGGTATATTTTCCGTTAGTGGACTGGATCGAGAACGGCGTTTTTGGCGCGAATTTCTTACTTAAGTAGCGTGGGTATTACAACGACATACGCACGCAGACTAAAAAGGCACGAAAACCAACTTTTAAGTGCCAAGTAGTAAACAAACTTTAAATTGTAACATTGGTTATACGTACGGCAAGAACCAGGGAGAAATGTCAGTATTAAAGTAATTGTAAGTAAATTATTTTTTTACAAAGATTTATTAATAATTTGTTAGGTACCTGAAGCCATTTTTGTTGAT
>JAPEIX020080824.1:0-10796 GCA_026122405.2 Zoanthus sansibaricus | reverse complement strand
GCCTCGGGAAACATAGGCGGTCTCGGGACCACAAAACATACTGTTTCCCTCGGTCTCAGTCAATAAGTGTTAATTATCTCCAATTAACTCACCTTTCCATCAATAAAACTCAATCCAAAATCCACAAGCTTGAAAAGTCCACTATCTCCACTCCACATAACATTACTAAGTTTGATATCTCCATGGACGATTCTGTTGTCTTGAAGGAATGCAAGAGCAGTAAACATGTCTTGGGCACACCTATGGACCACATACACAGGAAGCCCACATCCACCAAGTTTTTGAAGCATTTGAGAAAGGGAACAGTCCAGTAATTCGTACACTAAGCACAAATAGATGTCTTTGTGGTAGAAAAAGTCCAGAATCTGAACTAAATTGAAAAACAAAAAATATTAATAGATATTAATAATGTTAGAATATCAGTAGTAATGAGTACACCATTCACTATCAGTACTGTAGTCAAATACTATGAACCATCTATCAAAATGGGCTCAAATATGGCATACAGTGTACTGTCCAAGAGAATATCTGGTAAAATTTCCAAACTGGAGCATACTCTTGTTTAATCATGCAAACTAACCCTTACCCAGACCCTAGCTTCTATAGAAATATATCCGATGAAACTGAATGCATACATCAGTACCGTCCAGTACGGAAATGATCCTGAACTTATTTTCACAGGGCTATCAAAAACGAAATACAATATGAAATGGTTTTGAAACTGAAGAACAAAATATTAATTAATATCAAATGCTGCTAGAAAATCTGTAAAGTTTAAAATACCAACTCCAACAGAACACCTAAATGAGACTCTTGAAAAGAATAAATATTATTAAAACTTCGATCATTTATGAAACCACGAAAAACAAGTGTAGGATTGAATGGTAAACATTAAATCAGATAGACCAAAAGGACCCCAGGCGAGGTTACATGTTAAACTCATTCCCAGTCTTCCTCATATGAAGTGGTTAATAATTTCCTGCCAATATATAACTTGTTTTCTGTTTTTGGATTTATTATGGAATTTTTAATAAAAATGCTGCTTGCAAAAAGCCTACCGCTGCTTCACGTAAGTCTGATGACAACTTTCTAGAGGGTTCAGTGAAATGGGCTGGAAATTTGGAGGAAGCCATTGATAGTATACGACTTTTTACGAGAATTTGAAGTGGAAACAACAGCGAAATTTACTCTTTATATCACTGATAAAAATTTTGGAAATACTGGTAAGTTCTAGATCTGTTAAGGGACGCGGACGTACCGATTTGATTTTTTAGGAGAGGGAGGGGGTGGGGGCTGAAAAGCGAAAGAAAAAAATTGACTAGCATATGCATACAGTCGAAAAAAAAATCCTGTATTTTTCGTATGCAACTGTTGTCATAGGTCTCACAAATTAGAATGAATCCCATCAACTCTGTTATTCGATATGTTTAAGAAAACCATGGTTCGACTTATATTTCAATATTATATATTTCATGAAAATTTTAAATGTGCTCGATGCGACGGTGTGTTTTCGTCGCGATGCAGGATGCTTAAACTATGTCACATATAATGCAATCACGTTTTTTAAAAAGTCATAGAAATCAATTTATTTACGACAAACTTATGGATTTGGATATTATATGATTAAAAGTGTTGTTTGTATAGTGAAATATAATGAGAAATTTCAATCTTATGTTTGAATTTAAAACACTTTGAATTTATTGCGGACATGTTGGATGCATTGCGCTGCGATACATTTTATTTGTATACAAAATATTTTGTTCGCCAATACACTCTTTTTTTTTATTAAGAACCAGTAAAATTTAGCTCAGGCTCAATGTTCTTATTTTTTTGTCCATTTCAGGCTCAAAATGTTCTTATTTTGTTCTTAAAGTAATGGACAAAGACTTTTTACTGTTCATTTTTAAGACTTTTAATACCTTATCTGGTCTTATCTGTTACTGTTTACACATGAAAAGTGTGATATTGAAGTTGAGTGATGAATATATCTAAAAAAATGTACGGTAAAGACCCTAAATTTTGAAAAAAGAATCGTTAGCGTTACACTGTCGTCGCGGTCTGATGCTTGTTTGCTGCTGTGCATGTTCCTTTTATTTATTATTTATTCTTTTTTATTTTTTTTATTTTTTTTTTATTTAGCTTGTTTTTTTTTTATCAAGAAAATTATTTCAGCCTCAGATTGTTCTTATATTGTTCTTATTTTTCGAGCAATTTCAGCCTCAATGTTCTTATTAAGTTTGTTCTTAATAAAAAAAGAGTGTATGTGTGTCTACGAGGAGACGAGCTTCGATATTTGATATACATAAATACATATATAAAGAGAGTCTTGCAAATTGTTCTCGTAAAATTTTCCTGTATTCTGCTAATTGCAAACAATGTTGCACTATCGACTATCTGCTGATTCTATTATTTTCTGTTGTAATGTAACAAAATAAAGTTCTCGGCCATTCCTCAGCCTCGGATGTGTTCTTAGCATGCTCTTAAATTTGGGCTGATTTAATTGAAGCCTGGCGTTCTTATAAAAGAAGAGTGTATATCAATAATATAGCCAGCGAAAAGCAGAACTGCATACACTGTTATGAGAATCTGGAAATTTTCGACGAAAACAAACAAAGGTTGTCTTCGATAAACTACGATTTTCCAACTGTCATCCAAAAAATTAGACCTTAAATTATTGAATTAAAACTTGATTTCAGGACAAGGTGACTATTTTTTCATGATTTTGCTTGATTTTGGACCCAGATTCTCTAGCCTTAACTGACCATATTTCCGACAGAAGTACGAAAGCAGGACCAACAACTTATTGCAGTTAACGTTTTGTACTGGTCAATGTATGAAAATGGATCTCGAATGCTAAGGCTGCATTTATGACAAATGAAATCATTGAAACCATGACAGGCTCGTAACACCGGGAATATTTTTTTTCCCGCTCATCCCTAAATAATTTACAAAATTTTGATCCCTGATCCCAGAGTTTAGAACTTTTGTATCCCTGATGCCTGCGTTTAGATCCTGACCCCAAATTCCCCTGATCCCTGATCCGGCCCTACTGATCCCTGATCCGGCCCCACTGATCCCTGATCCGACCCCACTGATCCCTGATCCGGCCCCACTGATCCCTGATCCGGCCCTACTGATCCCTGATCCGACCCCACTGATCCCTGATCCGACCCCACTGATCCCTGATCCGACCCCACTGATCCCTGATCCGGCCCCACTGATCCCTGATCCGACCCCACTGATCCCTGATCCACATTTTAAGGGCTGGTCGCTGATCCCATATTCCATGCATGTTACAAGCCTGCCATGAACATTCCGAAAAAACTGTGAAAAATGTTTGTGCAGCTTCCTCTAACCATGCCGGGACCTACCAGCAATTTTTCTTCTATATGACACGTAGCAAGTCAATTTTTTTATCTTTTGTTTTAACCACACGGTGACCCTTTATATTCTGGTTATTGTTTGCAATTGATATAGTAAAACGCGCCCATCAGTTTTGCCTCTTTGTGCTACCGTTCTTGTAGGAGTAAGTTGGTCCTCTGTGCTGGCCGAAGTTTAGCCACGACAGCTTTGCCGAGGCCAGGACAGAGGCAAACAAAACCAATAAAGAAATTGCAGAAATAAGTTGAGCTGATCCCCGTTACACCTGTACATGTCAGAACTGTATTTTTGTAAATGAAAAACATGTGATGTAAACTTATTATCTGCGAAGCCCACCGAAAAACAAATTTTTCAATAACAACGGTTATATCATCATAAATAAATATTCTTCACCTTTTCTCGTGCTTAACACGTTCTTAAAGTTCTTGGCGATTTTCGGCTTCATTTTATCATAAAAAGGTTCTTATTAAAAAAAGATTCTTCTGCACAATAATCAGATAAATAAATAAAAGTTTTAAAAAACAAGACCGACAACGTTTTTTTTAATAAGAACAACTTTAAGAACTTACATGCAATGAGGCTTAGATTGGCCAAAAATTTTAAAAGAACAGTTTAAGAACAAACTCAGGTTAAGGTTGAATAAAAGTGAAAGTGTTTCTCGTTGAAACTTTGCTGAATCTTGCAAATTACGTTCACACTGTGCACAGTAAAAACACAGAAGCACCGTTCCAGATATAGTACATCTACTATTCATCTATTGTCCTAAATGATACACGTATTAATCTAATACTAAAAGTTCCTCAGACGTTCAGCACCGTTTAGATATTTTTCATTATATCAAACCGCTAACAGAATTAAGAACAAATCGAAGCTGAAATAATAAAAAACATTAAGAACAACGAGCTTTACAAAAAATTACTGGATCTTAAAAAAAGCGTGCACATGTGAGAAGGCGAAGCAACACGATAGCTCTCCAAAATACACAGAAGATGTGAGTGAAGATTAAAACTAACGATTTACTAAAATTTTTAAGTTATAAAATTGTTGTTAAATATACCACTAGACCAATATTTAACATACTTCATCTATCCAGTTATCTAAAAAAACGCACAACTGTTTTACATAAAGATTATATATAGGAAGTGTTTATACACTTCACTTTGGCAAAACAACCCAACATTTCTCTACCTTTAACGGAAAGGGATATTTCTTAATTAGATCCGAAATACATAGAAGTGCAGTAGTATTCACAACAAACACTTAAACCACGCTAATTGTAAATCTTTTTATAAACGTCGAGCATATTTTGCTGTGTCAAGTTAATTCTGTTCAAGTTATCAGTCCTCACTGTACACTGCTAACCGTATGCTTAGCTTCTGCATGTCATTTGTCACTGATAGTATCAATCATTTGTCGAAAAACTGGAAAAAGATCTTATTCCTCAAACAAAATCAAATTTCACTGAATAAAGTATGATAATCTGAATTACCTGAGATCTCTGGGCTTGCACAGCAAAGACAACTACATGTTGGCTATGGTGCCTTTGCATTTTAACATAAATAACAGATGGAACGGAAATAAGAGCTCTTAAACCATGTGTAATTATTCTTCGATTGATCTTCAATGCTACTTCGTAGCCAAAACATGAACTTCAAATGAAGTGCACTGCTTTTCTACCGCAGCTTATTTCTACGAGCTGCGCGTATCGATGTACATGGTGAAATCTTACAGCAAACGTGTTTGTTTTCAATGCAATGTAGTGTAATTCTTTCTTTGCTAAAATTAAAGACTAAAAAAATTGATGCTTCTAAACCGGAAAATGCAGATTTCTGGCAAAAAACAACAACAAGAAAAGTAATAAATAAAAACGATAGCGTGTAAGCTTAATTTCAAGAAGAATGCGTTACCATTTAGTATTAAATATTTAACGGATCTGGATTTTTTCTCCAAAGAGATACAAAACATCAATTTAGTATTTTGCAAGTTCAAACATGTTTACAAAAACATTTTAGTTTAGGTGTGGAGGAAAATACAAAAGAACCTTTTACAGTCTAATGCATAAGTTGCCTGCGGTTTTAAGTATTTTAATTACTTTGGGATATTTTTTGAGCCCTTCTTCAATTAGTTGTGCGCAAATAAAAATGTCATTAACTGTACCAGATGGAACAATTTTTGATTTTCTCAACAATTAAGTTTTTTTAAAGAACTCTTTTGTAATTGCTTACGGAAATATATTTGGATATTTTGCTTGTAATAAAACATTAAGGTGAAGGGCATAACAACTTTAAAATTTGTGGGTTCATTTCATTTGAACAGCGAAAAACAGTAAAAATGTTACTAAACTATTCTTAAGAATAAGCTTTTCAATAAAAAATTTGAGGTTAAATTCGCGTAAACAAAGCATGAATAAATACCACAGATCTGTAAACAAGGTATTTAAAAGATGTATAAGGAAATTACTAATATATAGTTGTCAGAGTAAATGATATAAAGTTTATTTGATAAACAAAAAAACATTTCGGTGAAATTTCATTTTAAAGTCCGCCGCAAACCGGCAGAGAAAATTTACCACGGTGCATCTGAGAATATTGCCATGCCGAACCAAGTAAGTCGGAGAGTGCGCGGAGGGATTTTTTATTAAGTTTGAAGAATTTCACTTTGAGCTGCAAAAGTTGCAACGTTGTAAGTATTTTATTCCCATGTAAGTGAAGCTTTAACCAACTATCTTTGCAGAACAATGTCATACTACTTTTGATAATGCACCTTGCTATTTTTGTTGTAGTTTTTTATTACACTGTTCTGCGAAACGATTGGTTAATTCGTCACCACAGCCGAGGAAAATGTCCATGACGTCCTCAGACACTGCTGTTTTTGCCATTCAAAATTGCAAACACAACATAACATAAACGTTTTTCCTCGCGTGGCAAGTAAAAATAGAAAATCTAATTTCCGCACTGATGTTGAGTTACTTCAGTCACGTGAAAGTGTTCTTATAAAGGAACGAGTGGCAATCCTCTCACCGAGAGCGGCGGGCTTAAAAAACAAAAAATAAAAAAGATAGGACTACATGTAGCTACAGAAATGAAATTCTTGCCTTTGGCGAGTGATAAAGAGCAAACTCTTCTTTCGGTAGTCTGTTTTAATTTTCAAAACGACCGTCTTCTTGGGTACCCTGTGTGACTCCTACAGCCCAATGCATGTCTACTTGAGACATCAAATAATTAAAACTAGAAGTTTCTGACAGAAAGTGAAGTGCTGCGAGCAAGAATTCACAAAAACAAACGTCACAAAGTGCATGTTTCATTCGAGTTTTGGCAGTATTAATGAAATTCTTGCGAGTTTATTGTTAGGCCAAGTAAAAAAAATAATTGGTTAGGGACTTTTTTTCAGAAATTTTATGGTTGCTCAGCTGCTTACAATAGGTACCTCCACTGACGATAAAGTATTGCGTGCTCCGCAGAGGATCATCCATCGCCCATTCACAAGATCGAGATACCGGCTGGATATAAAACTGATCGGAAGTGCCACAGGAAGCCCGTCAAGAATAGTGTTGCTGCTCGCCTAACGGCTCGCAGCAATTAAATCAAAAATTTCCCATACAAAGTCTAATAAAATTTAGTCAAAATTTTAACAACAAAAATATTGAAAACAAAGTTCACCTACCTTGAGTTCATCTTGTATTTGTCACTTGTGTGTATTTTAGGCATGATCAGTAGGGTTTTTAGCGGGGATTTTTTGCGATCGTTCTTCTACTCTCTTAAACGAAGTGAGTCGAAGGCTAGCAACCTAGCTTGATTAAGAGAGTGGAAGAACGACCGCAAAAAACCCCTCTGGAATGCCTGTGCATTTACAAACTCAATGAATTTGATATTACTTAAATTGATTGATCAAAATACTTTAAACAAGATTTCTTCAAATGACGATTAAAATCTTGCTTGATTCATAGCAACCCTGAGCGTCTGATTTTTTTTGTGATTTTTTACTTATATTTATAGGGAGAAATTAAATGAATTAAGCCGAGAAAGACAAGTTCAAGTTGAGATGGCAAAGTAACCATTTAACCATCCATTATGAGTTATGCATCAAGTTGTACAGTGACAGAGAGTAATGATCGACATAGAACATTTTCAAGACGTGAAGTTGCAAAGCATTGTTACAGTCAATCATGCTGGCTCATTCTAAACAATTGTGTGTATGACGTCTCCTCATTTCTTGACCAGGTAAGAAAAATATTTTTGGTTTCAAAGGGTTTATTTTTAAACATTTCACAATAAAATATAAATGAATCAATATGTCAAAATGTAAAATATTAAAACATAAAAAGATGATTAAAATTGATAAAATTGCTTAAAAATAATTTAAGAGTTTAAGGAGGTTTTTTCTGATTGCCCGCGTAAAATTTATTTTCATGGCGGCATTTGGATATCAGTTCGGATCTTTTGTTTAATAAGTTGCTCTTTTGTGCAGAGAGGATGCATAATTTCTCGGTTAAACAAAGGTCGCATCTTTTTGTGCTATCTTTGTATGCCTTTGCGCGTTTAACAATGGACCAGTTTATGGTAAAGGAAGTTCCTTTGTCTTTAAGTTCCCAAATATATTTAGAGAGTGAGGTGTCGTTTTTATGACTTTTATGCTTTAGCGAGAAAATACCTCCGTAAACTCTTAAAATATTTTTAAACAATTTTACCAATTTTATCCATCTTTTTATGTTTTAATGTTTTAACATTTTGACATATTGATTCATTTTTATCATGCTCTGCAACACTACGGCATCGAGCCCTTTGTTGAACAAGTGAACACTTTTAGTTTATCTCCCACAATAAAATATATAACAATAAGATCTTCATTTCAGTATGTTATCTAATTTTAGTATTCGTTATTTCATTCTAATGGAACAGTATTGCTTGCTGTAAAAATTCTTATCAATTTTCTTGTTTCTTCGATAACTGTGGCATTTATAATTCTAGTCACATACAAATCTAAAGAAGAAAAACAAGAAAGATAAATTAATTTTACGCCAAGCTTGGAAGCTTTTAAGTTGAATTAAATGGTTTATTTTATTATCAGTTTTACATTGTTTACGTATCAACCGCAATCAATTAGGAATTGCATGGGATTGGCCGGCTTTTGTCTTGGAAAAATGGGATCCATGTTACTGACTAGTGGGATTGGGAATGGGAAAATCATGTTAAAAATAAAGAAATAATGAGAATGGGATTTGAGCACTGCAAACTGAGATTTCTAGAAAAAATGGGCTGGGAAATGGAATTGGTACCTCCCATTCAGGACTCTAGTATGATAAATCATTCTAGCTTCTAAAATTTTCTTTTTTAGATAATTAAAACTGCATGCGCTAGAGTCTATACTACTGATCACTGTGGTGAGCTCACAACAAACAGCTTAAAATTACTAATCCTTTGAACAGTGTTAGTTTTCATTGTTTTAAACGAGCAAGTTTTAAAACCTGAAATCCTCAATGGTAAATATAATGGCAACAACTGACGTCGATCTTTACATGTGCCAAATGAAATTCATAATTTAGTAATAAGTATGTAAAACATTAGAATGTAAAACAGTCACTTCCCTCCCCGGCAGATCGAAAATCCAAGTGCGTTCATCAAATGTGAGACTTGGAAGAGAAAATGGCACGCGGAAGGGAGCTAAAAGGAATGGGAGCGAACACTTGATCAAAAGCTGTAAAAAGTTTTACAAAAGTTACAAACACGAAACTTGGTCGAAGAACATGTTCACTCGTAGTCAACAACTTTAAAAAAATTTGGTGAGCATCCCTGAAATACTTTAGAAAAAATCGGAAAACCGAAAAGCCGATGGGAGTCCATTTGACCCCCTTTCCTGGACTTCCAGCGTTAATCATTAATTTGGGTCGATCTAAACTGCAATTTAGTTGGCGTTTGGTCAGGCCGGGCCTTTAACTGTTATAATTACACGCTTCATAAGAATAACTTTATAAGAACAATGAGGCTCAGATTGGCCAAAAATTAAGAACAATTTAAGAACAAGCTCAGGCTGAGGCTGAAAAAAGTGAAATAGTTTCTAGTTGAAACTTTACTAAATCTTGTAATTTACGTTCGCAACGTGCTCAGTAAAGTCACAGAAGCACCGTTTACTAAAAGCATTGTTTTTCATTATCTTGTCTTTAAGAACAAATTGAAAACAAATTGAGGCTGAAACAGGCAAAAAATTAAGAACAATTCATAAGCGTCGGCAAATTTACTGGTTCTTAATATAAAAAAACGTGTATTTCGGTTGCCCACTACTGTTGACATGTAATATGTATGGTTGAAAAATAAATTGTTGTTGTATTTGCTAACTATGAACAAGTCCAGTAATTGCATTTCCGAGATTGCTAACCATTGTATTTAACTCCTTCAGCACCCAGGAGGCATTGAGATAATTCTTGAAAATGCAGGTAAAAAAAAAGTTCACTTTCTTACCGAAAGGCTTTTTGGTGTAGTTGTGTTTGAAATATAAATGTCTAATGTTTATATTAATGTATATTTATATCCAAACCTTTTCTGAACTTGCCCTATTTCACTTTGATTCTACTTTAGTCTTGATATAAAGAATCTATCGTCAGGGTTCAACGGAATCAAATAGCCCTGAGAAAAATATTGGTATGCGAAACTGTGCCGTTGTCATCAACAACTGCCCGCCACAAAGCGGAGACTGGGACGGCAAACAAAAAACTTTTGTCAACTGATAAAAGACTCTAATCTTCTCAACACTACACAGAAATCGGTGATAAGAAGTGAGGTCAACTCAGTGAAGAATCTGGCTTATATTTCACAGTTTATACCTCGTCATCATATATAGACTACAAACAGGAAAGAAATAAACTACCGGTTTGTTTCTCAACATAGGTCTAGATGTTACAACTTTGTTCCGCGATGTCGGCCATTCAAAAGATGCGCAAGCTTTACTTGCAAAATATTTCGTCGGGAATGTCTGCGAGGTGAGAGATATACTGTTATATCAGTAATTAAAGGTTTATACTAGGTGTGGTTGTTTAATATAAAATAAATAGCTGGAAAACTGCGTTGAAATTAACGGTATAAATGAGAGCTCGGATTAAGCCAGCAACCTCAACCATAGACAGCTGTTTCGTCCTTTTTGGGACTCGTCAGTACGGTGTAGAGAGCTAAACAGCCAGGCAAAGGTTATCTCTTTATCAAGCACAAAGTTGTAACCCATCACCGACAAATTAAGAAGTAAAGATCACGAATTGACGAAGTAATCCTGTGAAGATTCACGTGGCCAAAACTATGTTAAAGAATAAAAGGTTGTTTAATAACCTTTTTTTTTTATTAAAAAACAAACTTAACCCTTTACATGCTAGATTTTTTAAAGTTAAAAATTTTAATTTTCTTAAAAAATAAAAACTTCAGAACTAGTCA
>JAPEIX020080823.1:0-17598 GCA_026122405.2 Zoanthus sansibaricus | reverse complement strand
TATATACTAAAATACATTTGTGTATTTTTCGCAATGTTTCTAAATCTGGCCAATTTACAATATTTCGGGCTGTCCTTGTACTTTTCTGACAGGTGACGATTTTCGCAGCTCGATTTTGTAATCGTTGCAGACTAGTGATGCTGCTCTTGGGTAGTTCACCCCAGGCTGTGTCTGCGTAACTAAAAATTGGTTCAATAATGCATTTGTATACCGCTTGTGCTGCTTGTAGAGTGAGACTGGAGCGTATTCGTCTGAGGATACCGAGTCGCTTGGATACTTTCTTATGAACATCTTCAGCATGTGCTTTCCATTTCAGTTCTTCATCGAGGGTAACGCCCAAGTATGTGAATTTACTGACCATCTCGACATTGGTACCACTTAAGGTGATGTTAAAGTTTGCGACGGCTTCCAGCCTTTGTCTCGTCCCGAAAAGCATTCCCTTTGTTTTCAGAACCAGTTGATTTATTTCCATCCAAGTTACAACCCGTTTTAAGTCTTCTTGTAGGACCTTCTTTATCTCGTTTGGGTTTGCATTAGTGCAATAGATGACCGTATCATCAGCATACATACTGATGTGCGTATTTTTGAGACAACTTGGCAGGTCATTGATGTGTATAACGAAAAGCAGTGGTCCCAGCAGGGATCCCTGTGGAACACCATACTCAACGGGGAGGCTTGGTGACAGGTCCTGTCCAAATCGTACTCGTTGTGTACGAGATCCTAGGTAGTTCTGGAACCATGCGAAACTTTTCCCTCTGACACCATAGTGCTCTAACTTCAGTAACAAACAGTTATGGTCAACTAGGTCGAAAGCCTTCTTTAGGTCGATGAAGACGGAGCCAGTCATTTGTTTTTTATCCATGTGTTCCAAAATCTGATCTGTGAAATAAGTCACAGCAGTTTCAGTAGAATGTCCTTTTCGGAATCCAGATTGGTACACTGACAGAACTTCGTTTACTTCAAGAAATTTCACAAGCTGTATTTGGATTGCACGTTCCATAACCTTGGAGACTAGGGGCAACACGGATATTGGCCTATAGTTATTTTCTTCGTTTCTTTTGCCGTTCTTGAATATAGGCGTAACTTTCGCTTCTTTGAGTTCTGGTGGAATTTCGCCGGTTGAAATAGTCAAATTAATAATGTAAGTAGTGGGTTTCGCTATCACAGGAGCTGCATCCATTAAAAGTCTTGCAGACATTCCATCTATACTATTACCTGATTAAAAGTTTACAGCCGAGTGAGCGAGTGAATTCACTTCACTCCTAAACCTCCTCGAGGACTGACGTTATCCATGAGGTAAAAATAAATACCCCCCCTCCAAAAATAAGTCACCATGGCAACATCACACATCCTAACAACAAAATTTCATAATATTCCTGTTTTGCAATAATTTTTAAGAAATTTCACGAGATTTGATGGCAAACAGATAATTAGTAGGAGAATGGTGACCCTTTGAAATCAGGGCGGTCACTTTGTGCCCCGGTCTGGATAGGGTTAAAGACCGTACATTTTCTCGACCGTACATTATTTTTTGTGTCAAATCTTTGTCTTCTACAAATGCGTGTGTGTGCGCGCGGGAGGGGGGGGGGAGGGGTTATCTTTAAGTTTTCAGCAACGTTGTTCCCTTTTATTTACAGCATTCTTTATTTTAAAACATTCAAGTCTAATTTTGTTTGCAGCAGATCAAGTTATCAAAGTTTAAACCGATTCAACCAACTCAAATAAAAAATTTAAAAAGAGATAAAACATTTTAAAAAAACAAGTAACTCTAACCTATCATTCTCATGTTTCAATTTGATTCACTCTTAAGTATATTTTCTTTTAAATGTAGCTGCTTGCTATTCTTGCAGGAGCCAGAGGAGTTTTTGAGTGTTTTCTTATGGGAGGGCTATCATATTGCACAACTGTTGCAAAGCGAGCCCTTAACAGTAAAGTATCTACAGATTAAAAAAGTTGGTGGCGTATCAACGTTTTATTTTCAAAAAAACTCCGGAAGTTGGAGAGATTGAGGAGAACCAGGTGCTCTCACCTGTAGTACTGCAGAAAGTAGGAAAAGATTGGCACCTGGTTGCACCATCAATGGAGGAATTGGACAGGTTGTTCAAATCACGTAAAAAGGTGATATTTTTTGAAGTAGGCTTTTTAATTTTAACCCAAACCTAGGCCTATATATAAGGACCTAGTCGGCCATAAGTTTTTACAATATCATTTGCTAAAACATGTTTTTCAGGGGTGTAGATCCATAATGCGCACCTACCTTCGTTCAAACAGCTGAAACTCTGCATTCTTTTTTCCCTTCTTTCATTTATTCGTGTCTAAAGAGTACTACAGAGAAAAATGCAACCACCTGTGTGTACACAGGTGAGGGGACTGCGTTTGAAATAATTAAAGCATTACTAAATTCAAGGGATCTTAAATGGATTGTATAAATGAAAATAACTTCAGCAGAAGCACTGAACAATAAATGATAAAAAATCCGTGATAAAAAAGATAAAAAAATCTGTAAAAATGCTTTAAGGTTTTCACACGGTAAAAAATTTAAAAAATTCATTTACGTTTCGCCTTCTCTTGTGTAAGGCTTCATCAGAATGATATAAAATATGAATAGTTGCGGATAAAAGTGAAGGAAAACTGAATTTGCATAAGTGATAAAAAAATAAAGTAGACGATCTATGATCGATTACTCGTGCCCTTTGTTGGTGTTTTTACTTAGAACAGTGTTGACGTTGCATAAAAATACATACAGTTGACTGACTTTGAATGACCATTCTCGTAAGCGACCAGCTTTTGAATTTACCGTTTTCTATCCCATTTTAACTGTGTAAGAAATTCCCTCATAAGGGGTAGGGGAAGGGGGTTGATTTTGTCGGTGCACGAAATGTCCGTTGTGTGTGTGTCTTTTGTGTTCTTGTAATTTACATGAGATCGTACGCCCAGTTTGACCATTATAGCATTTGCTGCAGTGACATTCAATATAAAAAAAGGCCTTCTGTTTGTAATTTGGGCAGAAGTTCTTTATATATCTGAAGGTGTTGACTGACTTCGTTAAAACCGCTAAAACCTACGCCTATATTGTTTTTATCTTAGCCATGCCTTAGCTCTTCATAAGATTTGTTGTTTCTGAGCTGAAAAGGAACATAAACTATCTCACCTTTAAATCTGTGGCACTTTCCGACAATTCATTTTTCGCTTGATTAGCATGCTTTGTAAAACTGAATATCCCTCACTTATAGCTTTTTCTTTTTAACAGTTCAATTAATCTTTGATAATTTAATCGTTTTTCCTTTTTCTTTTTCCTTTTTCTTTATTCCTTTTTCTTTTTTTTAATTTTATCCTTTTCGTTTTTTCGCTTTTCTTTTATTCCTTTTTCCTTTTTTCGTTTTTCTTTTTTTTCTTTATTCCTTTTTCTTTTTTTCGTTTTTCGTTTTCCTTTTTTTTCGTTAAATTCCTTTTCCTCTTTTTCGCCTTTACTTTTACTTTATTCTTTTTAATTTTCGCTTTTGCTTTTTCCTTTATTCTTTTTCCGCTTTTACTTTTTACTTTATTCTTTTTTCGCTTTTACTTTTACTTTGTTCTTTTTTCTCTTTTCGTTTTTCCTTTTCTATTATTTATTTTCCTTTCCACCGCATACCCTATAATCCTTTGCTGGCATATTTCGCGCCATTTTTATCCATTTCCATGTGAGCTTTTTATTTGTTCAGTCATGGAGTACATACAAGTTCAATCAGAAACTGTGGGAAAAACATTTAAGGTAAAGTTAAACAACTGTACCATCACAGTCCTTTCGAAATTTTTCAACTTGCAGCCGGAGACGATCTATCTTATCGGAGAAGACAATGTTGTCATGCCCGATCCAGAAACGATGCTTATTAACGAGGAGGACATTCTTTCATACGTTATTTATGAAGTGCACGGGGAGCAACTAAGGAGAAAAACAGAGGCTATGGAAAAGGCACCAATTGGAAATCGCTTCTCATACCAATCCCCGCTCGTAGGAGCTGGACCAAGCGGCACAAGCCTCGAAAGGAACAAGAAACATTCACTTCCCTCACACCCGGTATTTACGTTCAACAAAGCAAGGAAGGAACCTGAGAACATTCAGAAATGGCGTAAGAATATTATTTTTTCTGAAGTTTTAGATGGCAAACCTTCGCCCATCTATCAAATTTACCTAACGCTGATGCCACAAACCGCATCCGTGGACCAAGTTGCATGAATGGTCGAAGAGGAGGTGGGAACACACATTATGCTTCTAGACAATAAAGGCTTGAGGATTATACCGTCTGAATCAACAAAAGGTAAGATAAGTTAAGGCTATCATTTGATTTTTTTTTTTGTGTGAAATGGGTCAGGATCTATTTTAACGAGGTATAAAAGTTGGCTGGAATAAACACTTATTTATATCATCGAAGTTTTAGATTTTTGGTAAAATGTTGAAGCAGAAATTTCCCACGGAATAACTGATATGAAATGAACATACATGCCTCAGTCTGGAATGGTATGAGGAATAGACACACGTAATTAGACAAAGATGCGGAAGTTAGCGCATAATGTCAATGAAATCAGCTGTACTTTTACGTTTTCTTGAGGTAGAGAGCACAAGTTTGGAAAAGTAAATTAAATTGAAATGATACACAAAATGGTAACGAAGAATTATTATTTGCTGTGCATATCTTTTGACTCTTGATAGGTAGGGTGAGGAATTTACTGTAGCTGAATATCGATGATTACGAGTAGAAATTCTATCGGCTAGTTGCCAGACAGTCTTGTTTGTTTCTTGCGCTATTAGATTTGTTTTAATTATCAAGTGCACGGCATCGAATCGTGAAATTTAAACTTTTAGCTGTAAAGCCAAATAAAATATATTCCCGGTTTCTCATCAAAATCTTTGTAAAAAGAAAATGAGGCATGCGGTGTTTTTTTAAAGGAGATTTACCAGTAACAAGCATATATGGAAGGGCAAAATACCATTGCAAAATTTAAAAAAAAAAGCTACTCTTTATTGATATTTACTTTATATACATATGATCATTGTTTACCGGAAAACATTTCATCAAACTAATATTGAAAATTGTAATTTTGTCTTAGTATTGTTATTTATATGTAAAAAAACAAATAAATTGATGCGGTGGCTTTTTTGCAATGTGGGCGCTAATGAGAAACCGGGAATTTATTTTATTTGGCCTAAGCTTTTATTTGTATTTCTCGTTGGGAATGCAAACCTGAAATTTTGATGTTTAACAACGGTTTCACAACTTATTATTTAATGTGAAGGCATGAGGTTCCTGCTAGTTGCTCATTTGACAATGTAATATTCAAGTTCCCGGTTTTTATTTTGCCGTTTAAAACCGAAGCAATACAAGTTGTGTTTTATCAATTAAACTCAGTAGTCGTTTGTGACTGGCTTAGTTAAAATCACAAAACTGGGAATTTTAGGTTTATGCGAGAACAAAATTGGATATCCAAACACAAGATAGCCTCCTATGCACACTTTTTTAGTGTCACCACGCAACGCTCCTGGAGTAGTGTTGCGTGATGACACTAAAAACGTCTGCATAAGAGGCTACACACAAGGCTATGTCCTTACTCAAAATAAGTTTTAATCTGAGCTCGTATGAAACACATCACACAGATGAAACAGACAGAATAAATTGCAACTGACAAAAAGCAAATTTACTATGAGAGTCGACTAGTAAATTATTTTAATATCGCTAGAACAGGTAGATGACGGAACACAGTAGTAAACAATGTGCTTAATTTTCTTTGATAATAGGTTCTTTCTGGCAAGGTCCAAGGAAAGTAGTTGCTATTCCTCTGGAAACAGCTGGAGAATTGAGCGGTATGAGAAAATTGTCTGCAGACCAAACTGGAAAGTCTTCATCTGATGTAGATAGCTTTATGGTTGAATTAAAGAAGATGCGCGAGGATATAACCAAACTGAGGTAATCTAAACATGCCGAGAGTTCCGCTAACAGCTCAGTGCCATTGTCTGAGAAAGGTGTGCGGGACCTCCTGGTGAGAGTGTTCCGGTGTAACATTTGTTTTGAAGTGTCTACCTTGCCTTCAGCAGCCTGCAGCAAATGTGAAAATGTCATCGGTTGCATTCCTTGTGTAAAGCAGTGGCGACAGGATGAGAATGCATGTCCATTGTGTCGTTTTCAAGGGGAATACAACACAGTTCCCAAGCTCAGAGCAGTACAGGAAGTGCACAACACAGTCACCTGTGAGGCAGGAGAATCCACTGAATCAAGTGATGGCGAGTTCAGCAACTTTGGAGGGATTCAAGTAGAAAAAAAGGCTCTGTAGCTGAATAAGTACGGACTCTCTAGTTACATGACCGTTACACATGTTGCATTTTCTAAGATGTGTGTTAAGAATACAATCCTTAATGATTCGCTAATCGACCTTATCTGTCTCTATATAAACAAAACAACCAAACTGTAATTGGCCTATATGTGACACAGTATGAAGATGTATACCTCAGTATTTTGATGGATAACTGTTGAAATTTTTGTTTTCTGTTAGCACTAATTGTTAAGAGTATTAATAGATCACTGACACAAGTTATTGACATTTTTAAATCGAAATTAAAACACTTAAACACTGTTTTGGTTTTCAGAAAAAAATAACATTGGAGATGGATTTCTAGTACACGACTACAAACAGTTACTACTCTCCTGTAAAGACCGTACGTGTAAAGTGTATGAAAAGTGAGAGAGAATGGGAAAAGGTAACAAGGAGAAGTTATTGTGTTTAATAAAACGGTTTCAAACTCTAAAACTGATAAGGAACAGATAAAATTATTCATTATTGAGTCATTAATTTTAGAGATTAGGAGAAAGAACCATGAAACTAAAAGGAGGCCATTAGGGGCTATACACGCACCGCCAGAGTTTTCGTTATGTTTATAAAAGAAAGAACGGCAATTTCAAAGGACGTCGGATCACTGTTCGCAAGTCTGCCGTGAATTAACTCCAAATCTAGATTTCTTTGCCTGAAAGTTCTCTCCCTTTCCTGAGCAAGTGGTGGATCATTTCGTAAAGGATCTTCTCCAAAGCTGCTTTCTCTTGACAGACGACCACCGCATGCTTCATACATAGTAATAGCTTGCTCTGTGGAAGGAACATGTTGAGGACTGATGGAAGATAAGCGATTCGACAGTTCTGCTCTTGTATTAGGTATTCTGTGGCGGTCAACTGTAGACAGGTAATAATTAATACAATTAATTGCTAATATAAGTATTAAAATGAGAGTCTCCGTTCATTTTCAAATCGGGTTGTAACCAACTACCTTCAATGGGGTGCTCATTCCAGGAATCCACTGCTTTGGCTACTCCAACTTCAGCAACACAGATTGACACAAAAGAAACTCCAAACTTGTCAACTGGATCAGCCATATTGATTAAAAGCCTCCTCTGCATATCAATAAGTGCTTCTTTCGAAGGGTAGTTGGTTCTTTGATTTATCTCCACCCACTTCCTTTCAGCCGGAAGATTCCGAAAGGTTTATAAAGGTCACTATAAATCTCTGATAAGATACTTTTGCTAGTTTACCAATTCAATGTTATGAAGTGCCCTTAAGTATGTTTTAGCCTGGGAATATGTGGCAGGACGAGCTTGTCAGTGAAGGAGGTATACCAAAGTAGCATTGTAAATATTATCTCCAACCACCCTCCCTTATTACCTAAAGTACGTATTGTCGTAACGCAATTTCGGTGGTCACACGCACGATACTCTGGCCAAAGACTTGTTTCTTTAAAATGGCTGACAGTAGACTGGTTCATTCAAAATACAGGAAGCTTATTAACGGATTGGGTGGGGAGGGTGTTTTCAATTCTAAATGGCTGCTAAAAGTATTACTTACGTCACTGGATCTTGTCTGGTAGTAAGGTTCACAGCTCTGAAATCCACGATGTTCCTTCAGATAGTCTTGAATGAAAAGCAAGAGGCACCATTCAGTTCCGTGATCTGCTCTGACCATATCCCATATGCCTTTCTTAAGCAACAAAGGTCTACGACAAATAAGACAAAGTTGAATTTTGAAATTAAGCCTGGGAATTTTACTCTTTTGCACGAACTATAGTATTTCTGATGAATTGGGCAAATCGTAGAAACAGAAGGTCAACAAAAAGCAAGTACTGCAAGTACAACCAAACAATTTTACCTGAATAGGCCTTCGTATATAACAATGGGATTCTTGACAGGCATTGTTAAAATGCAAACAATCTGACTACTATGGCCATCACTAAAGCAGACATGCGTGACACCAAAATCTTTGAGGTTCTCATTTTGGTCAATATGAAGTTTGTGACCGTGGTATGGTGAATAATAAGGAACTGAATTTGCATGGCGAACCATATCATTTCATCGTTGCTCGTGATAAACAGGTTTTACGCACCTTAAGGAGTTTTGTAATCTTCGACGACCAACTCTCATACCAAACCTGCTAAATGTAGCCGGATATCATCTTCCTTCCATAACTTGGACCAACCTATTTAAAATTCAAATCAAAATAAAAGTTATCTCACCTAGTTTACCGCCGCCTGGTTAGCTCAGTTGGTAGAGTGCCTGACTGCTGAGCGGGAGGTCGAGCGCTCGTGCCCCAGACCAGACCAACACTCAGGGCCTTAAATTAACTGAGGAGAACATGCTGCCCTTGTAATTATATCTGCAAATGGTTAGACGTTCAGGTCTTCTCAGATAAGGACTATAAACCGTAGGCCCCATCTCCTGCATCTTCGATATTATGGCTGGAAGGGGACATAAAAGAACCCACATGCTTATCGAAAAGGAAAGAGCATGAAGTTCCCGGTGTTGTGGTCTGGCTTTTGTGGTTGTACTGAGGGTTGGGGTGGGAAATGCTCGGAGATATTAGCTATGATGGAGCTACTTTGTAAATCCGAGGGTAAATAAAGTAGTCACTTCACTTCATTTCACTAGTTTACAACTTAATGAGTCAAAATAAAAAGAAAATGTAAGTGTCCTATTTCCCGATGATGTGGAGGGCCTGATGTCTTCGTATGGTAAAGTTTTCTTAAAATTTCTGAGTAGGAAATTCTGAAATGAAGTTAGGTCTTTAATTGTTGTATCTGTTGTTTCTTTATATTTTCCTTCTCTGATACCGTCATTTATCATTTCCTCAAGTTTATTGTTGTACACTGACCGGGACATTATTACGACTGAAGAATCTTTATCACCAGAAAGTACGGCGATCTCTGGATCTTGGGCAATTTCATGAAGGGTTTTCCATGTATTATCACTGGTTTTGTACACATTTTCAGTAAAAGAGTTACAGTTGTTGCGTAGGAAGAGCTTGAAATCCTCTTGTTGGTTTGATGGGACATTGATCTTAACTTGCTGGTACAATGATTCAAATTCTGTTGCTAGATTCACTTTGATGAAGCGGTTTTTGTCGACAAAGCTGTGGTTGAGACCAAAGCGCAGACTTTTCATTACTGAGTTTGGTAAACTTTTGTCAGTTAAGTTAAAGATAGGAACAGTGAGATCTTCTAGATAATTTACTTACAACAATACCACTGACATTGGGGAAGGGAGGGGGTTTGGGGGGCTAATACATAGATGGAGTTTTCAGTTTCAAAAGTTGGTTCCTAAACACCCTGGGGCTTATATGTGGTTGGGCTTATTATTGGAATTTTATGGTTGTATCAATATTGTACAAAAACATTGCGTGGAAATTATTCATTCATTGAAATATAAGCTAATATTTGATCCCAGTGTTTCACTGGACAGATAAGGATGCCTAGGATGAATTGATATAGATGCAAGCTTGAATGTGCTTTACTGATAGTGATTTGCACAAACCTGTCTTTGTTGTCATGAGAGTCATAGTAACCATGATCCTTCAAGAGTATAAAGTATTCTTTGAAATACTTCTCGAGCCGTTCATGCAATTCCTTCCACCACCTTTCAATCTGAAAAGGGCAAATATGTGTATGTGAAAACTAGTTTACAACTTTCAAGAACCTCAACCACTTAATACTGATGTCAGGTTAGCATAGCTGGATCAAAGAGATAACTTATCTTAACAGGCTCGTAGCGTGGAAATGTTGTAAATTTAGGTTCTATAAAGTGCCATTTCCTGCATTTTGGCATCATTTCAGGGCTAGGATGCAAATGCACATGCTTGCTTATCCAGCCAACTAACGCTAGTGCGCCACAACAAGGAAGGAAAGCAAGACAAATATCAAGTATCCAATCCAAAAGATTAGAACTTCTCATTATAGTTCCAAAATGTTTTAGCTTCCTCCGAGAATCCTGACAAAGGAGTTAGTTGTCCTTGTAATTGTCTGGTCAGAGTTTTTTTCATATGTGTACAGCACTAGTCAAAGTCAGTGTTATTTCATAACTGCTTGTTTGCCATCACCCTCAGTCTGCATTTACTTCATTCACAGTTTATGAGAATAAAAAATTCTTACAAAACTATGATGATTTGGAATTGAATAACTAACAATTTATCTAAAAGTTTGCTATTTTTGAAATATATGAAAATGCATTTCACTGACACCTAATTTTCAAAATGTTTTGGGGAATATATATCCTTGGATCTCCCTAGAGATCTTGCACTTTCAGTACACACAAGGACCTATTACTATACCCTCAGTTTGAAACCCATACCCATAAGCCCCAGCATTGAATTCGAAAATCTAGATTAGATGTTGGAATGCATACAGATTAACTATGTACAGAATACCCCGCCCTTGCCGTTAATATAATTCCACACATTTGTTTTCAAACAACAATGAATGCACATAATTATATTAACAACATATATAGTTATGCCCTTCCTTACTTGATTAGATGTTGATGGACCATAAAGAACTGTATCGGTTGGGTCAAGTCCATCAGCATCATCATGATTTCTTCTTAAAAAGGCATGAATTGTTGCCATAATCCCGGTTTCTGTGCCTTTGTCAATTCTTATCATATCTGGAAGGATCTTGGTTTCCATTAAATGTTCTAAATACCACCGTCCGATAATCATCGGGTCAGATTTAGTGGTCCGAATTCGAAGCAGGGCTCGAAATTGCGACCAAAATGGTCGCCAATGCGACTAACTTTTTCTCCTTAGCGACTAAAATTTTTGTTTAGTCGCCAGTTTGCCGACCTGAATATTGTATGATTTAGAAGTACAATAAAGCATTAAAGTTAAAATAAATATCTTGTCCTGCTTTGCGTTCGTCGTAAAAGAATGGGCCAAATCACATAAGAAAAAGCCACGTTCCATCTAACTTTACGGACTCCTGTTCGCAATATTTTCTGCAACGCCATTAGACTTTCTCTCCCTGAAACCACATAGGAGCTGCATAGTTTTGCAAAAAGATCGCTGAACGATAACAATTAGCTACAATTTTGAGAAGAAAAGGTAAGCTTTAGGCTTAAAGGTAATCAAGTGTTTAGATGAAGCTTGGCTAAAATTACAATTCATAGCGTTGTTTTGTTGATTGCGTGACGTGCGTTCATGGCTCAGAAGTGGTTGCCTAGCACGTGATCGAAATCTGCCCCGATCAAATTTCTTTCCAGGATAAAAATAGCCGCGTTGGGAACGAAAACGCTGTGTTTATTTTGTAAGGTTAGCAAATTTCTGCGAGCATTTTTTCAGTTTCTTTGTACAAAGCTTAACTCAACAACGAATTATAACTGTAGAAATTGTACACCAAAACTGAGAAGTCGTTTATTTCTACCGCGAAAACGAAGCCAGCATTTTTTATGCTAAAATACAGGTAAATCTCTGTTTTCGGCAAAACATGCAAGTTGGCCGCCGCCGCGCGAAATGAAAAGTGTTACATTATCAAAAAGAAATGGATAAGTAAGTCGAAAAAATACTTATTGTATGGATGTGTCCCAAGCCATACCAGATAACACTTTCAACAAACACTTTCAACAAGCGGACCCGAACATTATTTTGATTTATATACAAACTGGCGACTTAAAATTTGCATCTGGCGACTATATTTCTTCAGTTAGTCGCCAAAAGGCGACCTAACGATTTTTTTAATTTCGAGCCCTGCAAAGTCCCGAGGTCGGACTGTACTAGAAAAAAATGTGCTATCTATGCGTCTCTTTGACGGGTAATGCCCACTACTAATGAACTTATAATGTTTATTTTAGAGGATCCAAATACTTAGTACTAGCACGCATGTGCTATCTGCACTTCTAGCTTTTTCTTTTCCAGCCCCATCCCACAAGCAATAAAGTACCTTCTGATATCAGGTCCGCTGTTGTTGTGGCTTCCGATGACAACTCCACAATCGTCTCAATTGTGCTTTGTTCATGTTCTTTTTCCAGATGTGACTTGGTCGATGAAGAAATTTCTTCCGACTGATAGTTAACACCCTTAGGTAAGGCAGTATCTGATCCCACAGGGAACTGTCGGATTAACCAGTTACTCGGATGCATGCCGCAATCCATAATGCTATCAAGGGCATCTGAGCTTTTCTGGTAATACATCAGATAAAAATTGCACATCTCGTCGGAGGAAGTTGCTCTGTATAAAAGCAATTTAGTATGTTATGATTGACGATACAGTTATGTATATCCTACTTCTAAACGGTAAATATTGATCCAATCTTCTAATCCTCCAACCTTTGATCATCATCATCATCATAATTTTATTTAAGTCAGAATTTTCCCTTTTTTCAAGGGGCTACTGACTTTTTTTCCATGACTTGATGCAACCTTTCAGAAACTTTTTTCAAAAAAATTTTAAAATTTTCAGAAACCAAAAAGGGCTAAGACACTTGCCAATATAAGCAAGATTATGAGCCAAAGTTGTGGTTTGTCCTTCATCAGGAAGGGCAAGAATGTACAAATAAAATTAACAGTGAACAGTGAAAACTGCGCGATGAAGCCCAATTCTCCGAGTTTCACAGAATACTTCTTCAGCAATTCAGCCGCTGGTTGCTTGATCGCAGATGAACTTGTTGTTAGCTAGTAATATTTGCTTACCCCATGTGAACAGTTTGATGGACGTGGTGCCCTACGGTGTCATAAGTACATCGACCTGCCTGAGGAGAGAAAAAATATAACAATGATTGCTTCTTCTGTGTCCTCTCGGTAAACAATTAATCAACAATTATCGATAAAATATCCTCTTTAAAAATTTGTAAAAACATTATCACGAAGTATGGCAAATCTTCAGACAATCAAGGGAGCCTTAGGCCAAGGGATGGGCTGGTAAGATCCAGCAAAAAAACAAAACGTTTTAATTATTAAAGGAAAAGTAAAAAAAGGCATGAATCCTCTTAATAGACTTTTAAGAATCATATAGCTCCCTTCTCTTACATCTAGATTTCCTGATGACCCCTTTTAAAACCCCTCTATGTAATTGTCCTCTACTGAATACTTGTTACGGAATACGGATTAAATAAACAAATTTCATTGTATCAAAACTTAGTACTCGAGCGATTCTTTGTTTGTCAATACAAAATCGTCAAATTCAACACCCAAGAGTAATCACCATCCACTAATAGTTAATGCAACTATAACAGATAACCTAACTAACTAAAGAATGAAGTGAAAAACAACCGCATTTTGAAATTCACCTTTATTTTTAAAGCCACTTTGTTCCATGAACGAGCTGTAACACTCACAGTCCTTTCTAAGCACTTCGAGGAGACATTTCATATTTTTGTTAATGCCAGTATTCGGCTTGCGTTCTAGTTCATAATTTTGTTGCTGTTGTGCTGGTTACGAACAGGATGTCTTTGTACTCTATTACAGATTAGAGTTTAATCTATGTGTTTGCTGAGCTTAGAGTTAACAAGAGTTACGGACATCGGTTGAGAAACACTGCAGATGTTTGACATAAAATTTCCACATTCAGGGGTTAGGAAGGACTGAACGGCCCATGGGCCAATGGCCCGTTTATTTCAAAATCAATGGGCCATTTTTGAAATCTATGGGCCATTTCCAAAATTCAATGGGCCAAAAACGTCTGTTTAACCATACTGTTAGTAGACTTTAATTTACTAAAAAATAGACCGTTTTTATTTGAAGTGTACTTAATGTAGATCTGTATCTTTTTAGTTACCATCATACGCTTAGATTGCTTGGTATTTTTAGCATTACACTATTGCTTAAAACAAAACAAAAAGGTGAAAATATGTACTCAGATAAACAGCTATGCCCATGCTGATTGTTCAGTAAAACACCCTAGCTGTGGTGTTAGTCAAGTGACTGACAAAAGGTTTAGACTCTTAAGTTTCCAAATTTATGCTTCGACCTCTTGGCTTCTCAAATGAAACGATTGTGCTGTCCACAAGAAAGAGTGATAGATGATGGACTAAATATCATGAAACACAGGGCAGCTTGACAACGAACCTGCCTAGTAAATGGTGCAATTCTGCGAGACTGCGAAACTCGCAACTCAGGAATGGCAGAGCGAATTTTCGAGTGAGGGTGAGGTGGGGTGGGGGTTATAATAAAGAATGTATTACGAAAGTGAGGGGAGGGCTGAGCACAAAATGTTCTTGAATGCATCATATTATTTAAATAGGAATAAAGAAACAGTATTTTTCTACAGATTCTTAAATACAACATTTCATAACCCAACTTTTTCTTTTGAAAGCAGATGTAAAATTTGGGTAACATATATATTCTGAAAAAAAGCCCTATACAAGCTCTTGAAGCATGAAAAAAGTGCAATAATAGACAGGCAGAAACAAAAAGTATGCAAGGACGAAACTTTCCCACGCCTACACCCACCCCCTTTACTTTTCTAATGGTCCGTCCCTAACCTCCGTAGAGTCCGTGAGTTGTTAGAACTTTTGATGATATATGCTATTTTTGCTAGTACACTTTTTGTTCTTTGGTTTCTGTCTGTTTTAGGATGAATCTTCCTGTTGCTGGCAGGATTCAAATACTAATATCCAGGTTTTAGAAAATTTGGGTTGGAAGATCTGAGATCGTGTTCGATAAATCTCGATTTAGTAATGGCAGTTTTTCTGTATAATTTTGGAAATATAAGTCGTAAAATAAATGATTTAGGACTTTCATGGAGGCCATGCACACTTTTACATTAATATTTGATTCAACGAAAAACAGAGTACCACCTAAAAGTAATTCTACAACAAAGGAGGCTGATAGTTTGTAAAAAGGTTTTAGCCGAGCTCAAAAACGTGCCTGGAAAGAATATTACTTCAGCAGCTGTTTTACATAAGCAAGAAAACGGATAATATTAAACTCAAAAAATTTGCATGTCCTCTATGAATCTTGAACTGCAAACTTTCAGTGGGAACTTTGTGTTTATAAATTTGAAAGCAGTTTTCATTTGAAGTTTTGAAAGTCGAAATAATTTTTAGTTTCGACAACTTGTTTATACGCTCGACAAAGTCAAAAGTCAAACTTTCAAAAAGTAAAACTGTTTTCAGCTAGTTTGCACTATCAATCACATTTTAAAGTGCTATGAGCAAGTTTTTTGTAATTTAAAACAAAAATTTATTCATTGGAACTTAATATAAAACTACTTTTGAAGCCATTCTCGTAAGTGGATATATTTTTTTTCAACTTCAAAAACTTGTCAAACATGCGAACTACAGTATGTCCTCAATTGTTTGTGTTTCATCTCCGGCGAATAAATTTAGCTCTCGAAACCTTCAGATTCCACTACCAACTATTAAAAAATACTAAACTAAAACAAAAAAAAGATCTTGAAATGATTTTTGTTATCCTAACGACAAACAAAAAAATTGTTCTTTTTTTTTATGAAAGCTAATAAGTAAAGACATTTTTGTTTAATTTTGTGAGATTTGACCTAAATAAATAATTAATTTTTCTCACCAAATGCCTTGTAAAGTAATCAGCAAAGCATAGCAATTCCTTCCCGCGCTAGTAGAAGACAGCCAGTGTTTTTTAAATAAACAAAAATGAAAATGCTATGCGATTCAAGTAAAATTCCTTGCCAGACTCGGGTATTTCACGTTAAATTTCACTCGAAAAATTCATATCGCACTCACACACGAAGTAATTCCTTGGGTAATAAACAAATAACCACATCTTCTCTTAGAATTGAGAACTATTTTTTACAGAACCTGACATGGCACTCATTCAATGCTAGTTTTAATTCATGTTGACCTTTTTTTATTGGCAAAACTGAACAGTATTTTGCAAGCATCACAAAGCTGTACTTATAAATAAACTAGTATTTGAATTTGTCTTAACCAGGATTAAATTATCGGAGTTTTGAGGAATCGGGCCCTGGATGTTTGAGTGAGTCGAAATATGGTCTATAACTCAAAAAGAACAAAAAAGAACTAAATGAAAGTTGGAGTTGTCGTAGAGAGTAAGATTTACTTTTCGTTTCCCAAAATTTGAGCTTCTAGCTGCTTTTCAACATGTAAAATTTAACATTTGTAACAACGCGCGATGAAAAACAGCAACAACTTTCCAAAAAGTTTCATTTATTTCGTAGTAATTAATTGTGATAATAGTACATAACATTCATAATTGTCACAAATTAAGTCATGTATAATCTACAGATACCTGCTACGAAGTGAAAACAGTTTAGCAGATACAGCTGAAATTCTAAATGACGCCAAATTCATGATTACATCTGCCATTTTGAAATTTCTTTACTCAGAAGCGCGCTCTCCCAAGTCCTCCTTGCATCAAACGTAACACAAGATCCAAAGAACGCGTTTCGCAACCCTTTATAACGCCCTGATTACAATTATTTACGGACAATTAATAAAAAATATAATTTATACCGACAATCAATAAAAGGTATATAACTAAATTTTAATATAATTACGCTCTCGTTGCGATCATAGCGTAATGGTAGCGTTCAGGTTCATGGCGTGCGGGGATCCGGGTTCGAATCCTGTCAAGTTCTTTTGTTTTGTTTTTTTTATCTTTTTTTTTAATTGTCTCCCAAAAGACAAAACAAGAACGATGGGTCTTTTGGGGGCCATCTGGCAGATGCGGGTTTTCCATTTTTCTTTGAGTCTCGAAGGGGTACTGAAGTTGGGCACTTTATCCCGTGGAATGGTCCCATCCAAATGACCCTGAGCAAAGTTCAGATAAATGTTTGGACTATCTCCACGTCAAATCTCAACCTTCTAGCCCAGTAGTTTGGGTGCTATAAGTCTTGAAAGTCAATATTTTGGTTCTAAAATTCCGTGAAGTTATCAAAATTGAAATCGGCTGATTATTTTTTTTAATCTTCATCAAATGACCATGAGTCAAGTTTAAATAAATGTTTGGACTAGCTTCAGTTTAAATTTCAACCTAATAGCCGCAGTAGTTTCGGTGATAGAAGCCCTAAAAGTAAGATTTTTTTCAAATTGTTTGCATTGTTTTGAACACTTCAAATGACAGTTTAGACAGTTGAGGCTATTGAATGAATGAATTTGCAAATATCATAATTTAAACATTGTCAATGGTAATTGACAATGTTTAAATTATGCTCTTTGCAACTTCGTTCGTTCAATAGCCTAAACTGTCATTTGAAGTGCTCAAAATAAATCAAACAAATTCAAGTTATTTTTTTTAAAATTTTGATAAGAAAGGTAAAAATATGTGATTTTAAAAATGCAATAAGAAAAACGTTCTCACCAGCTGTTTAGCTACTTCAATCATAGGAC
>JAPEIX020080761.1:0-10798 GCA_026122405.2 Zoanthus sansibaricus | reverse complement strand
ACTGTCGGCCATTTTTGTTTTTATTCAGCCAACCATTTGGTGCTCACGTCGTTACCATACTGACAACTTAATTGGAACTCTAAAGAGTACAATTTACGCTAAAATTGTACTCGTCTCCACCAATCAGAATCGAGTAATTTTGTTGAGTATATTATAAAACTATTAATTTTGTTCATAAATGCAATTCTGTGCCAGTGTTTCTACAGAAATAGTTTTACAAATAGGTAAGTTCTACACCTTAGTGAAAAGAATTCGTAAACTGACGTTTCGCAGAGTACTCCTTCGTTGGAGTGAATCACTTTCTTTCTGAGAAAGGGCTACCGTCTGAAACGTCAGTTTGAATATTCTTGTAAAACTCAGCGATGTCGCCATAACTAACAGTAACGTAAAGATAACGAATCACTCAATGTTCAGAATACACAATAGTGAACAACACAGTTTGCAGTTAATAACTCATGATTTATTGAGCCATTCAGTGGTATATATACAGGTAGCTAACATAATTATAAATAGGTGTGTCAAGGCGGTTCTATAGAAGTTACATAGTTGGCATCTTTGTATACCACATAGGAAATTAACGTAGGCAACTAAGTAAACCTCATGTTCATCTAGGAAATGACTAAGCTCCGCTAAAAGGTGCTAGTTAACTTATGTGAGAATGATATCAGAGCATAATCTTAACACAAACAAACACGATTTTGGATTGATTCAAGCATTATTTTTAGTGAACAAACTGTTTCAACAAGATTCATGCAGGAGAGTAATCTGTTATGATTCCTATTTTATCCTCAAGGTTAAGGAGATTGAAATAGCTGTGGATGAGAAGGAGTTACAAAAGGAAGCTGCGTTGAAGGAGAAGGAGAAGCAGCTTCAAGAGCTGAGAGAGCAAATTCATGATTTGCAAAGTGTTTCATCACAGTCTGAAAAAAGTCAAAACGCAGTGGTTGTAGAAATAAGGTCTGAACTTCAGCAGGCTCAATCAGAACGAGAAAGTAAGTCACTTGAGCAAGATATGGCGAATGAATCGTAGGTTAACATGTATGTAGACAAATACATCCCAATATATTTGACAATGAATCTAAACAGTCGTGTGAGAGTTTCCTGTGCATTCATGTGATTCAAGAATGATTTATTAAATATTGTATGTGGTGATGGTGGTTATCTGAGACGCTGAGACAGTTTAAGTGTAATGCGGTCAATAAGACATAAAGGTACTTCGTTTGAGCTTCTTAGATCTACTACCTATGTCTTAACATGATGGTTTGAGATGCACACACAATAATTTTCATTGACAAACACAATAAAGTTTGTTTATATTGTGTTGTGATGTTTCTTAAACTAGTATCATTTTCCAAAGTGAGCTAACTGTTAATGTATTGCTCATTATTAGGCTTAGAACTTCGCCATGCAGAACTTCAGCAAAAATTTGGCCAAGAGCAGGTACTGTAATGCCTAGATAAACAGAATGGTGATAAGAAATGCCTGGTATAATGAGAAAAAAAAGCAAATGATAGTGTGATAGTGATACAGTTCAAATTCATTCCTCGTTAAATTTTCATATAGGATACTTATAAATTTTTAGATAATCATCTCGAAGGTACAAGTTTAGACTGTCTTATCAATGACATCTATAAAACTCTGATGCCCTAATATGTGTACTTGTTTATGTTTCTGTTTAGCGGTCTGCCCCAAGGTCTTTCCAGTCCTACAGCATCTGCTGCACTGCCAACCTCTTAATGCATTCATAAGGTCCACCATTCGTAACTACGTCCGACATTTCTGTTCTTCTTCTCCGCAGACACCTCTTGCCCTCCGCTCAGCCTTCAATCATAACTACCCATAAATACTTATTTCAGTGTGCGACCGCTGACATGATTTTCAAAATTGTATCCCCTCGTATAAATGCCTACTAATTTTACTTATATACCCACGTTTTGGTCCACAGTACATCAGTCGAATTTTGCAGTAAAATACACGAAACAGCACTTTAACTACTATATTTGCACACAAGCTTATCTGGATTCATTTGTTTTGTCATATCTACCCAAGTAACAATCCCATTGCAATTTAATTTTGACTGCCACATTTATCTATGGATATATCATTTTTATTCAGTTATGAAACCAACATCTCTAACTTCCGGGTTTGTTTTCACTGTTTTAATATATTCCGTTGCAGGCTAAAGTTGCAGAATTGGTCCAACAACACAACAATCAACTGAAGGAGAAACAGGAGGAACAACAGAAAATTCTTCAAAAAATTAAGAAGGCTCACCAAAACAAATTTTCGGAGCTAGCAGAGACTAATAGGAAAAATGAACAAAAAATTACTGAGATTGAAGATAGGCATACCAAGGAGCTGCAGGCGAAACAAAAGGAATATGAAACAGAAAAACAGTCGGAGCTAGCTAGACTGAGCAAACGGCTAGACAGTAAGGCGACTGAGATGAAAAAGGCGATCAAAGAACTCAGGAATAAGCTAACTGATAAAGAAGCATATGCTAAAAATCTGGAAGAGAAAATAAAAGCTGTAGAATCTGAATTATTGTCATCAAAGGCAGAGAGTGATAAAGTGATTGAAAGCAAATCATTAGAACTAGATAAATTAACTCGACAAATGAATGACGAACTTTTGCAAAAGGATGCAAAAATAAAGGAAGTTCAAGAATCAAAAGATGCTGAATTAGCTCATAATGCAAAAACTTACAACAATAACTTTAAAGAAAAAGAGAGGGAACTTGTTGATTTAAAAGGAAAGTTCAAAGAACGAGATTACTATGCAAAGGAACTAGAAAAAAAGTTACAAGAACTGAAGCGGCAGAAAGATCAGGAAATCGAACAAATGCAGAAAGAAGCAGAAAATCTAAAAAAAGAAATTGAAAGTAACTCGAGCAAACGAAAAGAAGAAGAAACGAAACTTTTGCAATCAGAAAAGGAAAAGAGAGTGGATATAGTAAAAGACCTACAATTTCAACTTAGCGCAGCAAATGAAATTAAGAGCGAGCTGGAAGAATCATTAAACAAATTAAGGGAACGAGAACAAACTCTTCAGCTGGAAAATGAAAATCTACTAATTGATCGAGATACCAAGCTAAAAGAGTTGAAATCGCAACTGCAGCAGGAAACGCTAAAATTTAAAGATGAACATTTATTATTGGAGGAAGTTCAAAACTCCAACAAAGAACTAAGAAACGCTTTGCAGCAGTTTGAAAAGAAAGAAAATAATTTAAAAAATGAAATAGAAATTTTACATAAAGAAAATGCTAATAAAATTGAACAAATAAAGAAAGATTTCTTGGTTAAGATTGAAAAGTTGCAAGAAGAAAAAATACTTGCAGAGGAAACAAGCAAAACTGAGATTGAGGAAATTCGAGGACAACTTAATAAAGAAGCTAGTGAAAGGAAAAAAATAGAAGAATCAAAAGGAAAAATTATGGAAGATCTCAGAATGCAAAATAACAGCTTGAGTGAAAGACTTAATACCGAAAGGAAGCAAAACCAAAAGGTTTTGACAGATTTAGAGAAAAAGGTAAGAGAAACAGAAGATATGATGACGAAACGAAATTCTTTAGTTGAGGAACTAAAGGGAAAAAATGATAGTTTGATAAAGGAAATGCACGATATAAAGGAGCAAAACAAAAAAACAGTCGAGGAGCTTTCAAATAGTATTAATCTCAGAAATGAAAAACTTTTAAACTTAAAAAGTGCAATTAAAAAGATAAAAGATGATGCAGAAAAATCTAACAAACAGCACAAAGAAGAAAAGGAACAAATGGAAGAACAATATAAAAGAACGAAAGCTGAAACAGAACAAAAATTGGAAGAGAAACTGCATGAGATGGAAAAATCAAATAGAGAAAAAATTAATGAATTACTGAAACAAAAGGATCTTGGCATTGAAGATGTGACGGAAAGTTTAGAAGCTTCAAGAAAAGAACAGCTTGCAAATTTAGAAGAAAGATATCGTGTGGAAATTGGAGATCTTAACATAGGGTGGGAGAAGAAGGTCACAAGTGTCAGAAAGGAGGGAGAAGAGATGATGGAGAAAATTATGGCAGAGTCTCGCGAAAAAGAAGAAAAGTTAAAAAACGAAATAGTTCATCTTAATAACGAGCTGAAAAATAAAACAAAGTCTTCACTGGATAAAGAAGAAGACTTCCATCAAAGATTAGGTCAACTTTCAGAAGAACACGATTTGCTCGAAGCCAAGTTAAGAGATTTGTTGGACGAAAACAAAAAACTTAAAGTCGATCTGGAAGGCACTAAAAGAGAAACTGATCTAAGAATAATTGAGCTGGTTGAATCACACAGGCAGGAGATTGACGATGTAAGGGTAAACTCTCTCCAGGAGATGGAGCAGCTAGCACAGCAGCAAGAGGCAGAGTTGACAACCTTTCGAAATACTGAAGACAAACTGAAATCGGAGTCGGAAATAAAACTTAGAGAAATTTGTTCTGTTCACAAGGTTGCAGTGGAGGAAATTAAAGATAGCTATGAATGTAAACTCCGTGATTTAATTGACTCCCATCAAGGTGAAATGGCTCAAATGCGCGATGTATACGAGAAGCAACACTTGGAAATGGAAAAGCTTCGTAAAACTCACAGTATTGAACTTCACCAGATGAAAGAAAGGCACTCCGAAGAAATGAAGTTGTTCAAAAACAATTTAGAAGAGGAAAAAATACAGATTCAATCTTTGAAAGAAAAACATTCCACTGAAATTGGCAACTTGAAAAACCTTTGTGAAAAGCAAAATGAAGAAATTAAAGCATTGAAAGAAAGCAATAAACTGGAGTTAATAAAATTGCAGAAAGAGAATCAAAATAATTTATGTTCCGAAGTCAATGAACTAAAGTTGGTGCATGCTCGTGAGTTAGAACAGTGTGAAAAGAAAGTCAACACTCAACTTGAGGAACTTAAAACAATTAATGAAGAACAGACAAAAAACGATCGCGAACAGAAAAAACACATAGCTGATCTAAAAGTTCTTCTGGAAGAAAGCCATTCCAAACTTGATCAACAAGGAAAAACGTTTTACGCCGAAAAGGAAGAGTGGAAGAAAAAGCAGAATGATGAACTTAACAAGCTCAGACAAGAAGCTGAAGAAACCAAGATCAAATTCATTGCTGAAGAGAAGAGACTTAAAGCTGAACTTGGAAACACACATAAGGAATTGAAGCAAACTGCCGATTTGGCAAGTAACGAAATGCGCATGAGCTTGGAGCAAACCAGGAAGAAAAATTTGAAAGAACTGGAAGAGATAAAGACAGAATCCAAACAGAAATGTGAGGAAGTTGAAAAGAGATATTCCTCGCAAATTGAAAATCTTCTCCAGCAGCATCAAAGAGAGATAAAGGAAATGCAGCAAGAAAAGGACAACAATATAGAAGCATTTGAGGATTTGAAGGGTCAAAAAGCTCGAGAGCTTGAAGATGCTAGGTCAGAGTTAAGTAAAATGAAAAATAAGGTAGAAGAATTAAACAACAAGCTCAATGATGCCAAAGAAAGATTAAATAGTAATAAAACCCTTTACCAAGAAGAGAAGAAAAAAGCAGAAGAGAGTATTGAGGAATTAGTTAAAGAAGTAAAAAGTTTGAACGACCAGTTAAAGACTACCAAGGAAGACCACTTAAGTACTGTTAACAGTTATAAACAGCAGCTGCAACAAGCTGAAAACAGGGAGGAGACACTCGCCTTAAAACTCCATGCGTTTGAAAATAATACCAAAGCTATTGACGAAAAGGTTTTACTTGTCTTAAAAGAAAAGCAAGCTTTTCAAGAGCAAGCTGTTCAAAGGGAAGATGAACTGAAAAAAGACATTCTTAGTCTTGAAAATAAGTTAAAATGCATGCAACATGATGCAAGTGAGGCGGCTCGCCAGTTTGAGGAGAAATTACAAGAAAAAATTCAGTGCCTTGGGAAGGAAAAGGAAGATGCATTAGATAAACAAGCAAAAGACTTAGGAGAACAACTACGGAACAGAGTTTCTGAACTGAAAAAGAAGGCAGAAGGAAAGATAGTAAACATAAGAAAACAACTAACCTCGCAGATTGAAGAAAAAACACAAGAACTTTCAGTTGCCAAGGAAATGTTAGATAAATCCGAGCTTCGTTTTCAAGAATTGTCGAATGATCACAGGAAACAGTTAGAGCAATTAAAGAATGATCACCAGAAGGAGCTTGCGCTTAAACTACAAGAAATGGAGGAAGTTTCAAAGAAATCATCTGAATTTGCAAAGGAGCTCTCGTTTAAGCTACAACAAGCTGAAGGTAAAAACAAGGAATTACAGGAGAGGCTAGAAAATATTCTAGTAGAGAAAATGGACGCTTTGCGTGAACAAAATGAGAGTTTAAAGGAAGAACAACTTCAGGAAATCGAGAACCTGAGAAAGGAGCACGAGTTGAAGGTTGAAACAATAGAAAGGCGTTTTAATGCCAAGATTCAAGATAACGAGTTAACATACAATTCTAAAATAAAACAGCTTCTAAAGGAGTTTCAGGTGAAGTACGCTGAGAAGGAAAAAGAAGGACAAGAAACTTTGGCACAAAGCATTTCTAAGGGGCAAAAAGAAGAACAAGAGATAATTAGTAAGTATGAAGAGGAAATAAGGGACTTTAAGCAGGAACTAAAGCTGCGAGAAGAGGAAATGCTAAACTATCGCCACAATTCTGAGGAAAAACTGAAAGAACTAGATTTGCTCAAAGAATCGCATAAAGAAACTGTTGAACATTTGGAGAGTGATTACCACGCTAAAATCCAAGAAATAACGAAGAAGAATGAGTTGGATTTAGAGAATTTAAACAAGGATCACGCTACAAAACTAGAAGAGTTACGCACCAGATACGAGAATGAGATTGCGTCAGTTGTTAAAGACAAACAATCAGAGCTGACTGCAATGGAGAAAAAACTCAAAACGCAGATGAAGAAGAACCAGAACGAAATGAAAAAGTTGTTGAATCACAAGGAGGCCTTAATACAGGCACAGAATGCAACAACTCTAGATGCTGAACCAGGCCAATTACAACGTACAAGCTCTGCTCAGTCACTTAATGTAAGTGAACTTGGGATCACCGAGGGTACAGCCATACTCAGAGATGAAATTAGCTCATCTTGCATTTCCGTTTAGTTCAATTCTGGAGAAACTCGCCTTTAATAAAACTTGCTTTTTGTGCAAAATAGAACAATAGAAGAGCGTTTGCAATTAAAACGTATTGATTGTTACAAAATGGAGGTTAAATTTAACCGTAAATATTGCAGTTTGTGCGATCGTAACAAAACATATTGTTTAACGTTCAGATGCCATGTGGCTAATTGTAATTTATAGGCATTCTAACAGTTAGTTCTTCTCAGTTACTTTCTTTGCTTCTATTTTTTCTTGTCGATTACATTTTTGACACTTCTAGACAAGATAAATTTAATGTTGCTTGTTTTTTAGATATGGTTAAGACGATTTTATTAAACAGTTTAACTATGAAATTATGATTTGATATGTTTGTATATGCATGACGAAGTTTCAACGTTTCAAGTCACTGTTATTAGAAGCTAACAAAGTTTATAAGCATGTGCACTGAATTTATTTAAAGTAGACTGTTCGAGCGTGGCTTAATCGCACAACAAACACCTATAACCTAAACGTGTTAAGCAAAACGTTTGACAGCAATAGAATCTGATTGAACATTTAAGTTTTGTTGAATGAATAACATTTCGTAGACAAGGCAATTGAGTTTGCTTCTGCATTTCTTTAGCGCTGTAAATTGAGACTCGTTGACCGAAGGTAAACTACCATGTGGACACTGAATGTGTTGGCCAGTGGAGGATCTGTTATGCTTTACTACGCGTTGGTGAAGGTGTCAAATCGTGTTTGAATAGTTTTCTGGTTGTACTGTTCAATCAGTTTCTATTCTTGCTAAACATTTTGTTTTTCATGTTTAGGTTATTGTCGTTGTGAAATGCAGCCAAGATGAACAACATACTTGTTTTACATTATACGAACTTTATTAGTTTTTGAGAAGGCTTCCAAACGTCGCCATGTATACAAACATATTATCGCTAAATTTTATTGTTTTATAGCATTGTGTTAAAAACGTTACATTACAATGACACAGCGAAGTTTTTCATGCCTTCTTTAGTTTCTCATTTGTATGTTATTTTTCGCTTTATTTATTGTGTTAGATATTTAGGAAATTACACCATTAATATTTGCCGAAACTCAGATAGCTCAAATATTTTAATTGCCTGGCACGACTTCATGTTAATCTCCATTGTTGTCACTGTGGGGTTTTTATTTTCTTCTGACAGGACACTGACGATGCAAGTAAGGTTGCATTGGAGGTGGGTTTCTTACTTCTTTCAAAAAAAAAAGAATTTTTCAATATCAGTTGAAGATGTTTGTGTTCTCCTCTTTTTTTCTTTCCCTATGACGCACGGCATACCTTACATGATACAACTGTCATTTCAGGAGCAAATTAACAGACTCCGAAGTGAAGTGGGAACACTGAAAGAACGAGAAAAGGCACTCAGGCAGCAGGTAACGTTTGAGCCACATTGCTTTCAACCTTCGAAATTACTATTATCTAAAGATTGAATATCTTTGGCGTTGTTCAAAATCAAAGTTAGCATTAGTTTCTTCGCAAACAACCTTTTTTCGGCATTAACGTAAGGTTGTACTTGATTGGGGTCTTTGCACCATCCTCACTTTTTAGCAATGGAATTGAGCTGATCGGACCATGGGCGATAGGAAATGCGAGATTCAAATTTATGAACTTAAGTCATCGTTACCTCATCTTTGTCCATTGTCTAAATCCATTTTCCCCGACACTGCTACAAATTTTCCCTAAAATTGAGTAAAAACCCAGAGATCACTCTCTACTGCCATTTTATGTTTGTTTTGACCGTTAGACTTGGCTCCAGCTCCCTCTCAATTTCGATTTTAAGCAGTGACGTATTATCAAAAAATGATTTCGTGTGTAAATAGTGGCTTAAACGCTTCATTTAGCTCATCAGATAGTGTTTCAGCGCCCTTTAGATCTCAATACGAGAAGGTCTTTGATTATGTGAATGTAAAGAAGGAAGGATGTTACTCCAAATATTACGCCTTGTGTCTGTTGCAAACATTTTTTGACGCCATCCGGTAATGTAAAAGAATACTTCTGGACAATGATTCGGGAGGAAAAAATTGAAAAATGTTTGATGCTAAAAAGGAGTCATTATACAAGGAGCATTATCTTGTTATCATCTTTATCGTATTTTATTATCTAAACTTGAGTCTCAGACTACTACCAATTCTGATAATGAAAATGGTTCACTGGTTTTCTACTGACATCCGATGTTTCAGTGAGAATGATCCCAAGAGAAACTGGAAACAATGTTTATGCAATATTTTGGCGGATAAACAAAGAGTATTATGGTATTTTTGAAATTGGCTAATTGAAGATGAACTGAATATTTCAAGACAAACATCACAGAGCTTCAAAAAAGATGCCTCTTTCTTAAAATCCCAATTAACGAAGATGTATTACGATACACTGATTTACACAGATCTATTTTTAATAATGCGGTAAGATTAATTGGTCTCAGTGTGCCACCTATTTCTTGGTCTGGATTAGATGTCTCTGTGAGCGAAGAAAATCAAATTTTAATTTTTCTGATGAAACTCAACCCCAAACTTCTTTATTTTTTTGCTCATAGTTTCAGTATAAGTAAAACAACTGTTCAAAACCGAAATAGGTTGGCTGCATCTTGATATGCCTTGTAACAGCACGATGCTGTTAGTGAGTCCATGTGCGCTAGTCGTTACTTTGCTGTGTAACCGCATGATGCGGTTCCAGTCTAGACTAGGAAAATCGACCCTTGCTTTCCATAAAGTCTCCAGTAGCTCAGTGGTTAGAGCATCTGACTAGAACACGGAAGGTCGTGGGTTCAAATTCCAACTAGGGCTTGGATATTTTCCGAGTTATCCTAGTCTTTAATATCATGTTACCAGAATAATAATAGAAATGATGGTTGAAATGTATTGATTAGATATATTTAGTACATCTGTAAAACTAATTTGTAGCAAATAATAAACACAAACTCTCTGGATTTCTTCACAAGCAGAGATTATTGATATCGTATTAAAGTTTGATCAGTTAGATTCCATTGCTACCACGTAACCAACCATGGCGCGAATTAGCCAATCAGGTGTTACTTAACTCAAAAGGCAAATTTTTGACTTTAAAGCATTGTTGCAAATTTTGTGATGGTGATTCTACCAGCGACTACACAATGATGCAAACGGCAAGTAGTTATCCTTTTTCATTATAACTTCAGTACGAATAAAAGTGGTGGGGGTGAGATAATTTATGCAAACTTATTTTTCTTTGTCGATCCTTCTGTTATGAACGTGTGAGTATGGAGGAAATGTTATTTTGATATTCCTGTCGCCGCCTTTATCAGTGACCACACACATGGCCCATACACCTTCATCATCCACGGCTTCTAAACGATCTCCCATGCAGTAGTTCGTAAACATTTTCATAAAATTTCAATTTCGAATTCTAAACTCTTGAATCTCACTCGAAATATATCAAAATGACGCACTGGATTAAAAATGCGTTCCTCACTATACTAAGAGCCAATCAGAAACGTAAACAAAACAGTAGAATGACGCGCCCGCGATTCGCTGCTCTGCAGTTACTACCATTTTAAAAACACCAGTTTTATCCGTGGTGTAGTCGTAATAGACGTTTTAAAATTATTTTGTGTGTGTGTTAGATTGACCAGCTTGGGGGTTCACCTGTCCGAAATGTTGGGGATCGACC
>JAPEIX020080745.1:0-10798 GCA_026122405.2 Zoanthus sansibaricus | reverse complement strand
GAGCAACGAACGTCCTTCCTCGATAAACTTATTTCTAACTGTCGCAGCACTTCCCTTTCTTTCAGAAACTTCTAGTATACGAATATATTATTGTCTTGTTCGTGCAGTACTGCAGTGTATCGGGAAGTACTATTCAATAGTCAATTAACAATTATTGGATGAGGTGGCGCATGATAGTGAGAGTTATCATGTCCCAGGTTTGTGTTATTTACCGAATCCGAAGCCTAAGGTAGATAATATGCAAAAACGTTAACCTAATCCAATAACTGTTTTATTATGCATTCTCCATTCTATTTTGACTATAACACATTTATACTAAATATCTAGCTTGCAAGCTTATTTTCAAATGCGTTTCAGTTTTAAAACAATATCAAACGCTTCTCTCCGTTGAGTTACGGTTTGTTTCTTTTCTTTCCCAGTACTCGATAATAACGTTTTGACAGACTTGAACGAGTAGTTGAAAGCTCTATTTCAATATTTGTATTGCTTGAATATTGACTGTCCACAGGGCTCTCTAAATCCGCTTTTGAAAATGGAGCAAACGTTTTCAAACATTGCCGACAATTCAATTCATTTCAATTGACTAAAAGTGGAAAAATCCACTCCTTTTGAAAGCTGTTGTCTGTAGGTATATTGTCACATCCCGTAATTGAAAAGGCTCTAGCAGAAATATACTGTGTGTTTGTAGCCAATAAGAATTGGGAGAGCAATGTCATTGCATAGTAATATGCCTTATCATAATATTCTAAGCAAAATATTTCGCTTCTGATTGGATAATTGCAAATGCAGAAAAAGGTTAGAGGATGCATTTTAGGCTATTGAGTGCAATACGGAAGTTGCTATGGAAACACCCGCAAGCGCCAAATTTTAAAAGAAAAACAAAATGGCTGATAGTCGTTTTACTATTTCAAACCAAAAAGATGTTGACTAACTACATCAATTAAATGAAAGTTCTGCAAATCCAAAATACTTGGAAAGCAACACAGACATGGTTAAAAGTTGGCAGAATTGGGATAACGTGAAGTAAACCGGAAATTTGAAGTGAACGAGCACGAAGAGCTTGATAAAATGTTGCAAATATTAATTTATGCCGAGATCATCATACGATTGTTGAAAATATATACATATATATTAAAAAATTGTATGAACTTGCTCTTGCATTTCTTGCTTGTTATTGAAGTTCTCAAAATTGCACGAGCAGAACAAGCGACCATAAATCGCTTCCATATATAGATGAAATTATGATCAGGTTACTATTTGGCTCCCATGGAACAACTGGACTGTTGATAGGAATACAAGAACAAACCGTTTCTTGAAAGAGGACGTGCTGGTTCAGTGTTCTGCTGAGACTGTTGTTGTGTTTTAATATTCGGACTTCAATGTTTCTAATTCTTTTTCCCCAACGTTAGGTAAATTATACGAACATTTCAATGAAACGTTTTTTATAATTACAAATACTTGGCTATAAGTTGTATAAAATAACATAATTCTTTGCTAAGGCGGTTGCATGAGATGAAGTCGGGTCCAAGGATGAAGACTGGTTGTAGAACTGTGAACATATTTTATGTATGTGACATTTAGTGTGTTAACCTGTTAATGTGTAGAATAAAATGTAAATCTTTTTGATTTTATTGCTCTTTGAAACTAGTTCATTGCCGAGATTTGGTATAAGTATTTAGGGCCATGTGCTGTGCAATAAACTTTGTACTTTATTACATAAAAAAAGAAGGATTGGGTAATGGCTCGCACTGTATCCGGAGAAAACAATCGGAGGGTAGAGGATGATGGGAGTTCGTATTAACTAGTATTTTTCTATATTTCGGTCACACGAATGTTCCTGACAGTGCATGATTCAAATTCAATTCGGTTTATGAATTAAAGAAAAGTTTGTTATGAAACGGTTACCATTTGAGAAAGCAAAGTCTCAAACAAATCATTTCCTTCCGAATTATTGAAGAACACGCTCTCCAAAGGTTTATCGGCTAGTTTCCTTACCATAGATAAAGTTATTAACAGTTTGCCGAACCTTTGTGGCTGCTGTGGTTTTTTAGAACGTATATAATCTCCCAGAAACACTTGCGTGTCATCTTGAACCTTCTCGACTACCTCTGCAGACTTCAGGCCTTTTGTCTCTAGGGGAGAGGGTAGGAGAGATTAGTAACAATTTTAAGAAATACTTTGCAACAAAGGTATATGAAAAAGATAAAACATATAACTGGAACATCAGATGTTTAAACCATCAATTGTGATATAAATATAAAGATGTTCCAGGAGGTTAAATTTTGAAAACGTGCTTTTCTTAGCATTTTGTTTTTATAAATTAAATCTTATTAATAAACCTTTAATTTACATTATAACATTTTTAGTTGTTCTGATGACATGTTAACGTTTAAAACGCCAGCTCCTGCAATTATTGCGGAGATAACAAAAGAAGTTATACCTTTAGTTGTTTAAATTAGTTGCTTTAGCTGCCTAGTTATGCGTTCTAAGTGATAACTGATGCATTTAAATATGTTTTATACAATATTATCTAGAGAAGCATGTAATTTTTTGTGCAAAAGCACAATTGAAGAATCCAATAATATAAAAGCGAAACTAAACAATTTAACATATACCTGATGTGAAAAGTACAATCGCTTTGAGGCAAGCAAACTCAGTAGAGTCTAGATGTAATGAACGAATCCGCGTTACCAGTTCTTGAAAACCGTGAGCCACCTCCAGTTTAATCCGAGTAGTCGCTGCATCTTGGGATCCAGCTTCACTATTTAGCAAAGGCCCAAACTCCAGTGGTAGTTCCCAAAATGCAGCGGCCAAAATAAACATCTCTTTCCAGCTTTCCTCCATAAGTATGATTTGATCGCGAAGGGAGATTCGGCCAACACAGAGTGCTTGTCTGGCAAAGCGCAAGGAGGAACTTAAAAGTCGTGTAACCGATTCCTCGATGGTGCCTGATGAATCAAACTGGACCGGCTCAACCGCTCGCACCAGATCAGGTAATGGAGATAATGGTGGCGTCAGGGTCGGCACAGAGTAGAGAGATTTTGAAAAAACAGCCTCTTTAGATGAAACATGTCCGCTGACCGATAAAAAGGGAATACTGTTGTTTTTAGTACTGTCCGAATTTTGGAGTGGAATATTAGGAACAATGCGATACCTCACAGTTTCGCCACTTGGCTTAGGAGAATTGATATGTGGAAGGATAACTGCAGATTGGGATACGTCAGGTTGAACTTGTTTTCTTGAAGAAGAGCTTTCGGAGCTTTCAGTTTGGAACAGCCTCCATTGCTCGCGGTCACGTGTTTCACTTTCTGCTGCCATGTGATACTTTAAAGGTGTTCGAGAAACTGGGGAAAATAGACAGTTAGCCTTTGTGATATTCGTGCTTGGATTAAGAGGATGTTCCTTAAGTTGAGTCGGCGCGACCGTACCAAGAGGAGCCAGCGGTATGTGCTGTGGAGGTTCTTGGCTGACTGCTAATCCTGTACAGTTAACACATAGAGACACCGATCAAACATTATTTTGCACAGAGATATTGATTACCAACCAATATATTTGACCGATCAGGGTCGAAAATGTGTCAAATTCTACAAAATAATTTCAAATTAATCTCACTCTGGAACTAAATGTTTTTTTGAGCGACATTGCATATGCATAGAATCTCTCAAATGATGAACGCACTGGGATCGCAGTGCATCAACGAAGGCGGCGCTCATTAAAAAATATAATAATATTTCGAAATCGTAAAAATTATGTTTTAAGAGTTGATCTGCTACTACGTAGTAACGTTTGAATACGTTTTACCTCGGTTAACTATAGACGCTAAGTGTTTACCCCTACAATAACATTCACTTGTGAAAGTTTAAGTGTATTAAATATGGTTACTGATTAGCTCTATATCCCTATATCCCTTACTAAAGTATCTCACTCTAACGACCTACCGTGCGGAGTGACAGAGTCAGATGTTGGAATGTAACCCATTCTGTCAGAGCCTCCATCAGACTGCAGAGAAAAGCGCGAAGATGCCGGAATCTTTGAATGAGTATCTTCTTCCTTAGCGACAGCTGTATTGTTTGTACAAGGTTTCCGTTCTGTTTGCTCGTCATCGCCAATTGAGATGACCTCATCTTTGATTTGATTACCAACTATCAACCCTATTTTTTTCGATCTCCGCAAGGCTCGACCTTGAACACCTACGGAATATATATTTTATCACCTGGATTAGAAAATTACAAAATATTAAGTGTCGATGAATTAGAAACTCTTCTAACACTATTGGAAGAATACGCAAGGCTGAAATGTTCAAAATAATCATAGGTTCTTAAAAGAGTGTATAAGGCAAGAAAAAGAGTCCTTAGCACGTACTAAATGTTTCCATAGCGTTGTCTTTGACACATTTTTTTAAGGCAACGTCGTAGTCTTAAAAGAAACATCTTCTACAAAGTAATTGCCTAGTTTTGGTAACATTCTTGAGGAAAGAGGATGGATATAACCATTAGACATAAACTATCTATACGATAGTTTATTATACTGTATACTTCCATTGCAATTTTTTCCCCATTGGTTATAATTATCAAGTCTCTCAAAAGGAACAAATGATTCCGGTATTTTAACATTACAACAATTAATATATCATTCTTTATTTACAAAATACAGCAAATCGAGGTTTTAAATTCATTCAATTTTGTAAACACTTTGCATATGTTTAATAAGCAAATAAACACTTTCTTTGCAGCTTACCGTCTACATTCATTCCACTATGAAGACATTTCTGCAGTCTGCAGGCTTTACAATCATTACGACTGCTTTTATCAACTTTGCAGTCGCCGCGACCCTTGCAGAGGAAAGGGTCTGTACGGTGACAGGTTCGTTTGAAAAAACCACTACATCCATCACAAGAGAACACTCCGTAGTGTTTGCCTGTTGATTTGTCACCACATATTTCACAATCTGTTTAAGAAGAGAAAATGCACACGACAACATTGCAAGTCACTATACACTTTTTGTTAAAAAAACAAATTAATTAATATAATTATTGTGACTCTATCAATGGGAAACTTTAAAACTGGGTACAGCTAAGAACATGTCCATGCACGGTATTTATTTGAATATGTGAATGAATATTTTGTATTAACTGACGGCTAAATACTATAAAGCCGTATCTGCCATAACTTTCTCATCAAAATGCGGTTATAAGACCATTTGGCAGATCAACAAACACCCCATTAAACGGTCAATTACAGAGAAAAGCACGGATTTTGTGTTATATTACCAGACAGACAAAAAGGCAGAAACTACTCAGAAATCTTAGTAAAAACCAGTCACATTAGAAAAAAAAATCAAGACGTCATAAAATGTACCTAACTGCGTTCTACTTTATTATGCAACAAAAAGAGATAAAAATACGTTGCTATAATGCTTTTAGTTTATAGAAAAAGAGCATTAACAAGCTAAATGTCTATCACCTTTGGCAAAGAAACTAAACATGTCCCGGAAGAAGAGATTGAAAACTTATAAATTCTTTTTGAAAGATATTGACTTTATGGAAAGAAAAAAAGGGTAATCATTAGCTGTCTGTAATCGATTCGATTGCTCCTCCTTCTACCTTAATTGCATTTGAAGTCTCCTTATAACGGTATACAACGGCAACAATATCGGGAAGTCACATGGCGTACTATAAGACTAAAAACGTATGCGTGCATGCTTCATCTTGTACTGATCCTTTCAAAAGCATGCATTACTTCATTAGGTTCGCGAAATAGGCAAAATATTGGAGTTTGTTTTTTCATTTTTTTCGTCAACAAAAAATAATGAATGGTTGCGAATCTGGCAAACCTATAGTTCCCTTAAGCTTTAGGTCTACGGTGCACTGTTTAAAGTTTGAGGATTCAGTGTACATACAAAGAATCTGCGTACCTTGGTCAGCGGACCGTTTAGGATCATCTTGGCATTTGGTTGAATTATTTTCAAAACCTGACATGCATTTTAGGACAATACGAATTTATGGATATCTCCGGTTTTATCAAGATTTACATTCCTTTCATAGCTGACAACATGACTTTTGAAGGTTGCAAATAGCAGCATTTGAGCGTGGAAAACGGCTCTTTTGTGTTTGACGACGATTGAACATTTTGATGCTCCGTATGAAATATTTCATTTTGCATATGCAAGAGGACAAAGACCAAAAATGTCTTTGTTGAACAGTTTTGAAAAACAACGGGTTCGTCTGCGAGAAACTGAAAAATGTGGTTTTTAAATCAACTCTAGATTGAAAAGTTTGATCATCGCCGTACTGAGGGAAAGTATGAAGCTGAAGTTTCATGCGTTAGCTTTTCGCCAGAGCAATATTGTTCTTGTTTTCAATGGTTGTATGGGTTCGATTCGCGTTAGGGACTTGGCAGAAGTTTTTTCTTCTGAAAAAAAGAAGCTTGTGTCAACACGAACATGCCTTCTAGAGTGGTTTTTAATGAATGAAACATTTCTTTCCTTATTTTAATGTACAACAAAGTTTGTTTCTTTTTCAACTTGTAATTCTTCATTTCAATTTGATTGGTTCATGACTGCATGATTTTAGTCTGTAATCGCTTAGTCAGAATCAAGTAGAAAATCAACTGATATGTACAGTATCGTGCACTTTCATAAAGGAACAAAATCATAAAAAATCAATAAAGATAGTAGTTTACTTAGTTCTGTAATAAATAAACTAAATATAAACAGTATTAACATTCAGAATTAATAGTAGCATAAAAGGTGGTTTCAAAATGCATAAGATTAGTAATTGAATTTAGTTTTCATGCAAACTGGTATGAATCCCTATTGTGACTTTCAATCACAAGCACGCGAGCTTTTCAAATTAGAATAATCACGTGATAATGATAATGATAATGATAATAATAATAATAATACGAACAACAACAACAATTACAATAATTATAATATTCGTAATTAATACTAGTAATAATTTTATTGATATTTGCCTTCATTTATTTATTGTTACATATGTATATAGATCTAACAAGTATAATTAATATAGATGAGGAGTTCCGGGAAACCAACAGGCTTTTATTGAACGGAACTCCTCAATAATAATAGTACTATTACACCCACCTTCGGCTTTCACCCTGGCCCAGCCCTGCACATCCCCTGTCCCCAGAGCTTAAAACTTTTCGAGGCGAAGATTAGCCTAATTAGCTATATCCGCACGCACCCCACCCCCCCGATATAAAGAAGGTGTGGTTATCTTTGCTAGCGACGGACGGACATCATTACATTTACAATTACTCTATTATTATTACTAATATATAGTCAATAATGATGCAAATAATATTAGCAGTTACGATTATCATAAAGTCGATGATGGCCATATCATATCAAAGTCTATGAGGAAGATGCTATAAAATTTCAAACAGCTATGATATCATAGGATCATATTTCACAATAAATTGCTTTCAGGATTAGAAAAGTCTAAAGCGCCTCTTTTTCAACATACAATAAAGCCTCTAAAATAAGCAAAGTGGGCTAAATGTAAACTTTGAAGAAGCCTCCCTCTATTCAGTTTCGTATCTTCAAGCTCAACAGCAACACATGCAGATACCAATTGATTTACGAGTTTCAATTGATCCCGTGGGAGTTACGATTGCTGTTCTTGTTCCTAAATGATAATAAACAACTGTCTTTAATATTCATCTATTGAACTTTTACATGTATCCAGAAAACGGGTATTTCTGAATTTGTCGAATTTATGAAGTGGAATTTTCTTATCATCCTGTTATTAACGTCTACCAACGCCAACAAATATCAAGCATGTCATATTTTTACAGAAAAACTTTGTGCTCGACTCTTCTTTGAAAAATATTAAAACGTAAGTCAAGCTATTTTTTCCTCTCTGCGTTGGTAATGTTAAAATACTGCCAGTTTCCCATCAACACGAGTTGGGAAAATTGGTTTGTACGTTATCTGATCCCAGACTTGTTTCGACCAAAATATACCAACTTTGACAGCTATTTTAACAGCTGGCAGCTGACATGTGATTATCGCTGACGCAGTTTTATTGTTTCTTACATTTGAAGTCATTTTTTGTTAAAGTTTCAATTTTTTAATTGGTTTTCCACAATGAATATACAAGAGCTTGTTTTCTTTATTTTTTGGGACATTAACTCCTCAAGAGCAAAAAGTCCTTGAGCGGAAACGAAAATGTTGGATCAGATTTCGTTTTGGCTTCGGTCATTTTTGAACGCAATTAATGATTCTGAAGTCTTCTTGATAAATTGAAATCATAAAAATGTTCTGTATATCTTTTTTGATGGACATCGTAAAACAAGAAATTTGTCCCGCGCTTCAAAGATGTAATTAGCTAAACTGGCGGCAAAATCTTTTCACTGACAAGATCTGATAACCTTTGTTTCTGCTTTGTTCTCTAATATCAATTATATAATATGCATCAAAGTCAATTTTTCAAAAAATGACTACACCAACTTACAAGACAACATTAATACCTTGATTTTCTAGGATTCGCTTTCTCTTATGGTTCCCATGTTCATCATCGTTTGTATCATAGATCGTAACTGAAAGTTTTTCTGAGTCCATAAAAATGTGTATGAAGTGTTTGTTCCGGTCAATCTACAGTGAGGAACGCGATCAGACCGGCACACTGAATCAAACACACACTGCTGCTAAAGCCGTGATGTGTCATTTATAATTTTAAACAGCCAATCGAGCTGCCTGTTGTAAAGAATTGTAGCTATTTATTTTTCATTCGTGACATTCTGTTCGACTGCATAGCTTTGTTTTGTCTGTCGTTGACTGTTTGCCGACTGACTAATAGCCTTCTAAAATGTCAAGGTGATGACATTTGTATGAGTGAACGTTCAAAAGAAAGCGGCTGGTTGGATAGACGTTTCTACTGACAAGAAATGAAGACATTTTGAGTCAGCTTGAGTCAGTTGAAAACTTTTCAGTTTCGAAGCTCCTCAAACTGAAAACTTCTGAACATATTCGCCGTTTATTGATATTTCAGAATTGCGATTTGGAAGACTAATGGTTTTTCGTTGCCTTTTCAACAATATTTATTTACCACGCATTTAAAATTACGTAAGAAAAGCAAATACAGCTGGTAGTTAAAAAAAGGTGAAGGACACAGGATTTAAAACCCTTGAGGGTTAGACTAGCAACCGTGCACCCTTTTTTATTTACAAAAAGTCAAAAGGTGGTAATGTAAAGCAGTAACTTAAGCAGAATCAGATATTGTAGTTTGCAGTTACAACTTACAGTTAGTCATTGTAGTCTACATGATAATTGACCAACGTGACCAACTTTACTATTTTACTAACTAGTAATAGCTATCGCTAAGTGCCAACGAACAAGACAAATGCATGAGGACGACAGAACTGAGCTGTTCAAGTACTGAGAAATGGTGCTCTCATTTTACTATTTGGAAAGAAACATAAACTAAAGTATGGCGTGTGCTTTATGTGTAAAAAACATACAAACATACACTTTTTTATCGTAACATTTTGTTTTTCATATTGAAATGTTTTAAACTCTTTTTAAAATGACAATCTTGTTTTATAAAATGTCATTGATAAAATGAATCGAATAACATAGCCTTTTGTTTGTTCGCCATGCTGCCTTGACGTCACAAGGTTAACGCACTGTGATTGGTCCACTGATTCGAAGAAAAAAGGCCTCTTTTGCATTACATCATAAAATCTTACATAATGTGATCTGTCTGGATCACTCGAGATTTTTTCGGCCTGTATAGTTCTTTCGCACGGCTCTATGACGCTGCCGCCTCGCCAGCCTCGCGTTTTCGCTCGGCTGTCTCGTTGGCAATGAAGACTGATGGTTTTGGTAGAATCGTCTTGTTTAGAAAGGGGGTACAAAATTCTAGAAATCAATTAATTAATTTCTGCTTTTTAATAGAGTTACATGCTACAGTCGTACAGACTTTAAATTCGTTTGAAGTCAGTCATTCCAGCACTTTTAAACTGCAACGTTTAAAAGTGCTGGAATCAAACCAAACTGGCCATCATTGAGGTTATAAAACAAAAAGGAGGAAAGGTTTTTATTTGTTTTTCAACGTGTTTCATAGTTATGAATTACGCTAATATCATGGAAATAGTTTGGAAAATCTTCACGTAATTGGTTAGTTTTGTTTTAAGTTAATGCGGCTTATAAGCTAATTCTGATAACTGAAGTTTCTGAAAATGCTCAATATCATTTTTTGAAATAAAGAATCTACTTTGAGTCCTGCAGTCTGTAATCGCTCAAAGTAATTAGTAGTTCTCTTTTCTGTAAGAACTTGTACGAGTTAGAGATAGATGGGAAGGATTTTCGTTTTATAGTTACTGCCTATGATGAAGATACCATATGAAATGTGTAGGTAAAACTACAATAAATATTTTTCTTGCACTATATAACATACTCTCATCAACTTTGACATTTTAGGACTAATTGCATCAATACGAAAACTCCAAATAATCTCGTTAAACACCAAGCCAAACAATTTCATGTGTGCCACTCTATCAATTCGTGCATGTCTTGCTAATTTAAAGAGAAATGGTGCCAGAGTTTAGTAGTAATACTACTATTGATGAGTCTCTGTCTGAAGCCAAAAACTAAAAATGGATGTATTTATATTTTAGCTTTATACATACGACACATTTCGAACAACTAGTTCATCTTCAGAGAGAGAAACTCTGGTGTGTCTTAAGAGGAAATAATACCAGAACAAATACTGGAAAAATCAGACGCCCCGAGCGGGAATCGAACCCACGACTCACCGATTTCATGACTGGTGCTC
>JAPEIX020080705.1:0-10799 GCA_026122405.2 Zoanthus sansibaricus | reverse complement strand
TTACTTTGTCCGACCAAGATGTTGTTTTAGTAGGACATATGTCCTTTCAAGTGCAAAAAATTATTTCCAGCCCTGCCATCATCATCACCACCATCATCATCGTCATCATCATTGTCACCATCATCACCATCATCATCACCATCATCATCACCATCAACCTAATCATTACCATCATCACCATTATCATCAACATCATCATCACCGTCATCATCACCGTCACCATCATCATCACCATCATCATCACCATTATCATCACCATCATCATCATCACCATCATCATTACCATCATCATCACCATCATCATCACCATCGTCACCATCATTATTACCATCATCATCATCGTCCGTGTTTATTGTCACCAGTTTCCCACTCCTGGGGTTGGACGTGATACGAGTTGCTTCCACTGTTTTTTATCCCCTGCCATATCTTCTCTGATGCTTAACTTTATCATGTCTTTTTGCACTACCTTACTTCAGGTCTTCTTTGGCCTACCCACTGGCCTTCTAGCTTCCATCTTCAGCTCCATCCCTCTCTTAAGTATTCTATTCTCATACCCATGTTTTACAGGACCAAACCATCTCAACCTTGTTTTCCTTAATCCATGTTCAAACTTCTTCAACCCACACCTTCTTCTGACCTCTTCATTTGTAATCCTGTACTCTGCCATCTGACTCCTGACATGTATCTCAACATTCTATGACCACAACTAACTAGCAATCCTTGCAATCTTTCCATTAGTGCCCAAGTTTCTGCAGCATATAGTAATGCAGACCTTGCATGCACTTAGTAAACCTTTGGCCTTTCCTCTAATGGAGGACTCTCGTGACTCTTCCACTAACTCATTCCAGGTCTTCTGTTGCTTACCTACTGGCCCACTACCATCCACCGAGATCAACATTCATTTGGAGATTTTTCCTTTACTAAAAGCTCTGACTTACATATCAATTTTAGATTTTTGTAAGTTTTGGTGTAAATGTACATTTTGATCCTGATTGTGATGTATGTAACACCGAAACGTAGTTCATTTATTAATATTAATATTTATAGCAGAATGCACAACGGTATCTCTTCTTATCAGATTATTACTATGATCTATAATTGGGTAAAAACAGTATGTAATGTTAATACTGTTATGCATATTAATGTTGCATAAAGTGAGCTTTCATGTATTGTAAATTTTGTTTCCAAATTTCTAATACGTATGTAAAACAGCAACACAGCTTGGGAATCCTACCTGAACACCACAAGTTTAAAATGCAGTAACACAATACTTCTTCTCACATGTTTACCTTTCTTTATAATATTTCTCTGAGTCTTACAAGAAAAAGGTTAAGTGCTTCAAATTATAGTATAGACATTCATAGTTGCTGTCTCTCCAGGTGTGGTGGCCAGGACAGTTTAATCAGAATGTTTCTTGGTGTTGATATTCTGCAACAGACAGTTTCAAACATGCTCCTTGAAAAACTCCCTGAATTCATGGATGAAGAAAATAGGTTGGATATGAAATTCATCTATATTGGGGGTAGTACACAGTAGTGAGAAGATTTAATTTTTTTGTTTAAGTAGCAAGAGTAATATCGTACATCTAAAATCGCAAGGATCATTGAATAAAGTAATGGGCATAGGAATAAAGAGATGACTTGAGAACATGTGGAACATATAAATTTGATATTAGAGGTAGCTTGAAAAGAACAGAGGAAGTATAATGAAAAGCTTAAAGGAAAATGCAGATGGATTAAAAATCAAGAGCTAAACTTAAAAAAACATATGGAACCAACATCTGATGAAATATTAATCAATGTCATTTCCTGTGCGAATAAAATACTTGCATTAATTGGCACCACAAAATCCAGAAATAACAGACAGCTATAGTGGAACTTCAATTTAACAAACTACCAAGGGACCGAGGGAAATACGTTTGTTGTATCAAGGCTCCTTCCAAATGCCTCTTAAAATTCAAATGTTCCACCCCTAATGCAAGTCCTGTATTTTGAGTGGCAGTATGGTAGGGTTAAACTACATTTTTAAAAATTTCCCTAGAAACATAAAATTTTCATTTTTTTAAGAAATAAATATTAAAGCAAGGGAGCTTGCTCACAAACCATAGCATTCCACTAGAAAAAAGAGCGAAGGTTTTCTGTGTGTGTTTGTGAGGCCTGCATTGCTGTTTGCTGCAGAAACTTGGGCACTAACAGAAAGACTGGTAGCTAGTTGTGGTCACTGAATGTTGAGATGCATGTCAAAGACGAAAGCAAGATGGCAGGAGAGGATTACTAATGAAGAGGTCAGAAGAAGATGTGGAGTGGACACCCTTGAACATAGATTAAGGAAAATGAGGTTGAGATGGTTTTGGTCATGCGAAATGTAGGCATGAGAATAGCATACTTAGGAGAGCGTTGGAGCTGTAAGTGGAAGTTAGAAGGCCAGTAGGTAGACCAAAGAAGACCAGAGTAAGATAGTGGAAGAAAATATGAGGAAGCTCAACATCACAGAAGATATATGGCAGAGAATGAAAAACACTGGAGGCAACTCATATCACGTCCAACCCTGGGCAGGAGTGGGAAATTAGGAATGGTAAACAAAGATGATGATCACGATGCCAATGATGATTTATTGTTTTATTGTGGTAAATGATAAAGAAAAATAAATCTAATAGTTGTAAATACCACTTCTCAAGTATCAAAGCTATCTTGAAAGAAATTAAAAGCATAATTAAATGACATATCTATGGTCTTTTAATAATATTTATAATATTTTTTAATTTTTTTGCATTTGGAAAAATGAGGGTAGGTTGGATCCGTGCCCCAACGCATTTATTTGGTCTGGCCTAATGGCAAAATAAATTTACTAAATATTGTTTTTTTTGTTAATTAAAGGTTGAAATGATGAGTCATTTTGGTAGCCAGCATTATTGTCCACTGAGTCTTTTCAGGGTTTTTGGGGTCAGTATGGTTGAAGAGTATGAAGATCATGAATCAGGAAGCACTGAAAGTGAGTCGACTGGTAAATATTATTATCGTTCCTCAATTTCTGTCCCAACATTGCACTAAGTTGTTATACAGGTACAATAGAGACATTAAGATCTGAGAACGAGGACGAGATTTCCAGCGTGCATGCACTTTTTAAGCAAACTCGTTGTTGAGAGGACGTGATTTGAAGCAAAAGTTGTCCTCTCGAGTTTTCTGAAAAAAGCGTGCATGCCATGAAATCTCGTACTCGTCCTCGGATCTAATGGTCTCTAATAGCAATGAATGTCTGGTGTATTTCTGTGTTTGGCTGGATGTACTACCTGCTTGAAACTAACCATGTACGTTGACATTGCAAAGAAAATAAATTTAAGTTATACAAAATTAATATGAATTTTCCAAAAGTTAGGTCTGCATTCATTAAATTAACAAGGTATTTTCATTTTTGCCTACTTTGAATGAGAGACATTCCTACTTCCTTAAGGCCTGTTCAAATGGATCAATCATGTATGTTGTTCAAACATTATCAAAAATTGCTGGACGCAACATGTTTGACCCCTTTGAGCAGCACAAACAAACATGTTGGACGGTGTTGGAGGATGTTTAACTTTGTTTAAACTTTTCATCCAAGATCATCCTGCATTTTCGCTCGTGTGATCAATAATTAATACACCATAATTTCGTGCCAGGTACCAAAATCCAACATTGTTGGATAATGTTGGATTCGTTTGAACACGCTGGCATTCAATACAATCCAACACTGATCAAACCACTTAACAGTGTTGGATAATACTATACTACTTATGTTGGATAATATTTGACAAACATGTTTGATCCGTTGGGACGGGCCTTTACAGTTTAAAAACAATTAGACAACGCTTTCAACAAAATATGCAGCCTTTCGCTAAATAATGTCCACAAAGAACAAAAAGATATGTTGGACAACTGTTATTAAAATATTAATATGAATATCTTAGACCTAATACTGAACTTTGCCCTTTTCATCTTGCTTTTTGTATTTAGAGTCATAAAAAAAGACTCAAAAACTTAATACATTGAGATACTTTGTATCCATTCTGCAGGTAATGAAGATGAAGAAGTGATTCCTGTTTTGCCTCCCGATCCTGGAGTTTCCTCTGAGAAAGAAGAAAAGAAACCTAACATTTTAGAAGAAGCTGCAAACAAAGTTTTCAACTTTGTTAAGGAAGCTGCCATAAAAATTACACAAGTCGTCCAGAACTCAAATGAAACAAATGGAAAGAATCCTGAGGAAAGCGTGGGTAACGAAGCTATGGATGAAAATAAACAAAAAATTGTCACATTAATTGGTAAAGATGAACCAGAGGATAGTTCCACCATTGAGCATGGCAATCAAACTTTAAATGAGAGTACAAAACAAACTATAAAACCAAAACCATCAGACCATATCAGGAACCATTCAAGAGGAAATGATCTTGGTGAAGTTCGTAATAAAATCAAACTTAAGTCAAATATGAAATGTACTTTTGGAACGATGCTTGAAAGGTTTCTTCACAGCTTGGGTGATTCATCTAATTGTAGCTGTACACTTGGAAAGATTCTGTGTTTTAAATCAAATAAACTCCAATCATCTAGGAATTCAGAAGAAATGAAAATCAATTTAAAAAATCTATCTTCAACTTCGGTTGTGAGTAAAAGTGATCCTGCATATAAACCAAAACAAATCACTGAAACCATATTGCAAGATAAAAGTAAACTTATGGATGAAGAATCTTCGTCTATTTCCTCTGACTTTGAAAATCGTTCATCTGCATCTTCTGTGACATCTTCCCTTGAATCGAACAAGGAATCAATTACTAAATTGTCAACCATTGTACAAAATCAAGAAGTAAAAAGCATTGACTCGGAACAAAAAGCTGCCGTGAACCAAACAGCAGATAAAATACAAATTACAACTTTCATTCAGCCAAGTAAAGCAAAAGAAACCCTTTCTAGACATTTTGTTATTACTCCTAAAGGATCTGAAACTCCACATCTGCCTTTGGCAGCCACTGTAACTGTTAAACCTGGGAACAGTACAGTAATAACGGACAAGCCTTCACTAGAGACTAAAGAGACTGTAGTTACTGAAAAAGATCCTGAGGACAAATCCCATCCATCAGCTGCAATGACTGGTAAACAAGGCAGTAACGAAGGTTTAAGCTCCAGACAAAAGGGTATTAAACAGTCAAATCAACAGTCACGTGTGAAAAGTGAAATACCAAATGAAACGGACACCAAAATAAAGAATGTTGTGACACAGATTGATTCCATTTCTAGTGATGCTTCTGAACAGCCAAAGTCAACCATTGATTCAAAGGAACCTGGTTGTGATGTACAAATTGATGCCCTTGCATCACAAAGTAGCTCCGCATCCCAATGTAGTGCTGTAAACTCCATAGAAATGATGAATCATCCAGTTCCTGGTGTTGATGTGTTGGAAATTAAACTAGCTGATGGTACAAAAGAGGCAACGGCCCATCCACAGCATCCTGACAGTGGTACTCAAGAGAAACAGAAGGATCCTAGTGTAGATGATAAGCAGGATTTACCTTCAAATGCTTACCTAAAAGATGAAGGATTCAAAGAAGGTAATGCTACGGCGATAGTGCAAGAAGTTTCAGCTGAGAAAAATAAAGATGCAGAATCGACGTCTGTAGATGATACAGATCTTAAACTTACCGAGTCCCTTTCATCGGAAGCGTCTGTTGTCAACAAACCAATTAGCAATCTTGAAGAATCCATCCCTCCTATACCCGTACCACCAGTGGTACAGCAAGACACTCAATCGACCACTGCCTCGGCAAAACCTTCATCAACAAAATCAAGCTCAGCTATGATAACTACTCCAAACGAGGAACATTCTGTATCAGACACCTCTGGTGAAGCATGCACCACGGAGACTACGTTAGCAACTGACGCAAGTCTTGAGACAAATTACCCATCATCGATTGATAAAATGGTTGCACAAGTTGGTTCCACATCAGTACCAAGTATCGGCTCCAGTACTACGCAAAAAGAATCCATTTTTCTTCGTCTCAGCAACAAAATAAAAGCACTGGAACAGAATTTGACTCTTAGTACTCGCTACATGGAACAACTAAATCAAAGGTAACCTCTTTATTCTTTTGTGTTTGCAGCAACTTCAAATATTGATCTGTTTATGTGCAGTTTGCGTGGTGTACATAAAACTGTAATTTCGAATTTTTCAGTTTGTGCTTGCAAAAGTGTTTTGGTAGTAAAATCCTTCATATGATATAATTTAGGAAATAATACTCCTTCCTCTTCCTTCATTTCAGATTTGAGTATTTTCAGCTTAGATCAAGATCTTATAAAATACAATGCAAAAAGAGTTGTTGGGATGGAATAGGAGGGGGTTGCTAGGATGCTTTATCATTTCTATGGATGGTACATCATTTCAATAGAGTTTACTGCATGCACTGGCATGTGGAGCTATCTCATGTTTGTATGTAGTTGCATCTACCCAAAAATGCATAATAAACAAATTAATTATAAAATGTTAATAGCACGATATCGTTCTTATTCACTCGCTTTTTTGTATCATATCAATCAGTTGGTCACAAACTTGCTCTTTCTTGATATGATACAAAACACTCTTGAATTTAAAACGATATCAAGCAATTAACATGTAATAATCTCCATAACTAGTATAGCAGAGTTATCAGACCGTACAATGGTAGATCAGCCAAGGTAAAAAGGTGATCTGACACTTTAGATATGTCAAATTGTGTTTTTAAATCATTGATAAGGAAATGACTCAAATTTGATGTCATCTTTTCGTTTAGATATCGCAAATCTCTGGAAGAAATCCAAAAGAAATTTGATAAAAGGATCAACGTGCTTACAAATGCAACCAAACTTGCAGAGGCCCTGGTAAGCGAAAAGCTACTGTTTGACTGAAATTTAGATTTTGTTATTTTGCTTGATCATCATAGAAGCGTTCATTTCTCCTTTTACAGTTTGTTTTTTGTCACTAGCCATGAAGTTCGTTTCAGGATTAGCTTCTTTGATTGAAAAATATTTAATTATTGTTGTCATTCATCAGTAGTGTTGCTGTTTTTGCTTTTCATTCTCCTTTCTCATAATGTCTGTTCATCTCCTCTTCTTTTTCCTACCATTGTCCTTCTCCTCAGCTTCCTATATCATTGTCCTTCTCTGTGTCTTCCTTTTCCTACCATTGTCCTTCTCCTCTAGCTTCCTATATCATTGTCCTTCTCCTCCTCGTCCATATCCTATCATCGTCTTACTTCCATCATTCTCCTATCTACTGTTCTTCTTGTCTCTCTCTTATCATTGTTCCACTCCTTCTCGGCCTTTTGTTTTCATCATCCTTTTTTATATAATTGTCCTATACTGTACCTCTCCTCATCCTTCTATCATCGTTCTTGTATCATCGTCCTCTGCCATTGACCTATTGTGCTACTGTCATTGTCCTACTGTACTCCTCGTTTTTTTAACATCATCCTTTTCTTATCGTCCTACTGTACAGCTCCTTGTCCTCCCATCATCGTCCTACTCGTCATCAATCCTCTCCTATCATCAGCCCTCTCCTATCATCGTCCTGCTCCTATCATCATCCTTCTCCTATCATCCTTCTCCTATCCTTCTCCTATCATCCTCCTCCTATCATCCTCCTCCTATCATCATCCTTCTCCTATCATCCTCCTTCTCTTATCATCGTCCTAATGTACTGCTCTGCCTTCTCCTATCATTGTCCTTCTCCCCTTCCATGTTGTCCTTTTTCCTCCCAACTTGCTTCTCCTCCACTATACCTCTTACTTTTCATCTTCTCCCCCTCTCATCACATATTTCATTGCTGACCATCCAGATTAAGAGTCAGAAAGAGCAAATTACCAAGCTGCAGGAGAAACAAAAAGAAATGAACAACATCGTTGAAAGAATGACAGAAAAGATGCATCGTCTGAATCAGGAAGTCATGGAACGACACATAGTTGGTCTCTTCCTAGAGATCGTCCTTATTATTGTAGTATTAACCATATTAAGACGTCGTGACAGGGCTGCGATTGTGTCGCTTGTTCGGTCAGCAAGGAATAATATGGTAATAAACGGGCATGGACCTCCACGACCAGCCGCGATTGCAAGATATGAAAGCAAGGACGTTAATGATAAAGATGGTACGTTTAAAAAGAGCAGTGTTCCCAAAGAAAGTAATTGCATTGATCGATGTAACATGTATTCTAATTTCCACAACAAAATGTGTTGGTTTGAAGATCTTTTTATTACAACTGAAATGCCTGGGCTGGGGTCCAATAAGCAGATATTTGCTTATCATATTCAAACTAGTTTAGTGCAGTTGTTAAAGGGGATGTATCACAACAATATTGTTGGTTTGAGTCAATTTGTCGCTAAAGTTGTTACTTAGTGGTTTTACGTATGCATAAACTGTATTTTTGTTGGGATTAGCATCAAAACTTAAAAAGTTTAGCTTAACTTTTTCAAATTCCAATCCATTTCCATCCTTGCCATTCGTGGCAACAAATAACAGGAAACAGAATAAACGTTCATAATATAGTCTTAAATTACAGAATTGGACAATTATTTTTGGAATTCAGTTTAAGTAGGGCATGTTATACGTGGAAGTTTAAAAAAAACGCTCAAGTAGGGTTACATAGCCCTTTTAAGACATGCCAAAATACATATTTATAATTTCAGAAATTTCTTAAAACAAAGTCTTTCAAAAAAATTTTAAATTTAATGAAGAAGTAGTTACTGTAGTCGAATAACAAGACAAAGTTGTGAACTAAGAGTGTTGTGAGTAAGAACAGAGGCCGCCAATTTAATGTATTGTATATGATAATTTGAATTATTATTTTTCTATTTTCAGTTTTACACCATTTTTAACATTTGTAATTTTTAGGGATTTAATAACGTGATGATTTCAAATTCGTATCTTTGCCTTTATATTATTATAAGATGCTTAGTATGTATTTTATTTTAAAGAGTTCTCGTTGATACCTGTCCTTTTACTAGACCTAACTGATTACCCAGCGGGCAGAATTACTCTGTGCTGACTGGCTCACGTGGAAAGGTAATTTCTCTATTAGTGAGGGCAAAATTACTCTGTGCTGATTGGCTCACGATGGAAGATGATTTCTCTTTTAGTGAGGGCAAAATTACTCTGTGCTGATTGGCTCCCGATGGAAGATCATTTCTTTATTAGTGAGGGCAAAATTACTCAACGAGGTTGGGCACTAGTTTGCAAAAATACCGAAGTTGACGAAAATGGTATTCAAGATTTTATGGTTTGTAGCTAAAACGAAAACACTAGAAAAAGTACAACTTGTTGGCTAAACATATTTCAGAATTGGACAGCAGCATTGGAAGTCATAGAAAGCATGGCGTTGCGCCTTGGGCAATTTTGAAAATAATTGAAAAAACACTTGTTAAATTAATCCTAAATTTTACTCGACCCTATGCGTTTACGTGTACTTAAATAAAGCCATCTTATCAGTATCTTACTAGTAAATAACTGAAATTGGGTCTTTTTCTCTTGTTTCGATTGCTCTTTATAACTTAGAATCAAATGAGCTAATTGTGTAACTTGACTTCATTCTTACTGAAATGATTTCTCAACAGCCTTTTCGACAGGGGTAGGAGGTCGAGCTCGTCATACAACTGCTGCTGTGTCGCAAATGTTAGAAAACATCGGGTCAGCGCATTCTGGTGCTGAGAATTCCGTTGATAAGGTTGAGGTAATGTGCAAGATACTCTATTGTAACTAATATACCCACCCCTCCCCCTGCTATAACTTCTCCTCTACCTCTTCCTTCTCCTCCTCTTCTTGTAGAGTAGCCAGTCAGAGTGAAGGGTGCGTGTTAGACCGTTAGTAGGTTAATACTAATAGCTATTAGTATAAACTTACTTACTATGAGGCCCAACGGCTTCATTGGCTGTTGACTGGTAGTCCATTCGTCTTCGAGGTCTAATTATTTACTAGTGAATTTAGAGAGCTATGAAAACCGTCAGAGTCATGTTGAGGTCTACAAGTCTGAACCAAAGTTGGAAAGTTCAGGGTTTAAACACAATTGCGTTGTGGTGGGATAATAGAATATTCTAACCCTTCCTCTTTCTCGTTTTTTTGTTTTTGTGTTTCCGACCTCATCTGTTTTTGATCTTAGGTTTGAAGGCTTAACATGTTTAGCCTTACGAGAGCCATCTTCAGAAAGAGAGAAATATATTATATAAAATTACTTGAAATTGCAGACGCAAGAATTTTATCAGCAATTTGATGATGAAGAAATACTTAGATTTAATAAGAGCAGGGAAGAAATTAAAAGGTGTATCTATAGTTATTATAAACCAACTAACGGTCTACAACACGCATCGTACATTCTGATTGGCTACTCTATTAGAGTTCTATTTGTGATAGCCTACTAGTAAAGAAAGGTTGGCGGATCAATATGGTAATGAGCCCCGTTTTACTATAATATCAGTGGATGTCATCGATAATTTAATTTGTACATCCTTTTTTGACCGACTATTAGGTTTATACTAAAACAACTAGACCTCTTGGCCTCATGGGCTACGAGTTTGAATAGTCCATTCGGCCTACGGCCTCATGGGCTATTGACTCGTAGTCCAATAGTCCTCGAGGTCTAATTGTTAATTACTCGACAAACTATACAAACAGATAGCCAACAAGACATTACTTAATAAATACTGCATAATGGAATGTATTGGAATGGAGGCAGGTAAAGTTTATTTGAAGCGGGCTCTCGTGGGCTGAAAAATGTTGAACTATTTAACCTGAGCTCAAGAACAAAAACATTGGAT
>JAPEIX020080646.1:7500-10799 GCA_026122405.2 Zoanthus sansibaricus | reverse complement strand
ACAATTGTATCAGTCACAATTGTCATTAATTTTCCTATATATACAATACCATTGTCTAGTTCATTAAAGCACTGACGAAGGCAGAAGACACTGCCAAAACATGTCTGTAAATAAACTGAAAGTTATCGTTTATTTGTTAAAAATATTAACAAGTCTGCTACTCAATCATCCATTTGGGATTTATAGATAATAATACCAGTTAGAAAGAGTTCCTGAAGTTGAATGCTCAGAAAAAATCAGCCGGAAGGTTTCAGGTTCAGTTCCCATCAGTGACTCAGAATTTTTTCTGAACATTCAACTCCAGGAACACTTTCTTTCTAACTTTGTAACAAAGTCGCAAACCTCCATATAAAGTAGAATAATACCAGTTAATATAGCAATCCAATCCCATCTTTCCAAAGGGAGAATTATTTAAGACACTTACGATTCAGTGAGAATAAGTTTACTGATGATATACATACATGTAATATATGTGTAAATAAAATAAACATTTGTCAGAAAAATTGGTATATGCCCCAGCGGGAACCCACGTCTCGCAGTTCTCTAGTCAGAAGTGCTAACCACTACACCATCAGGGACCACCACGCTGGCAGCGTAGCAGTCTCATGATTAGGTGAGTTGCTTAGCGTGAGGATTCCCGGGGCCCAATTTTTCTGAAAGGCAAGTGCGACCTAATGCTACTGGAGTGTGTTTAGAGAACTGACTAGAGAACTGGGAGACGTGGATTCGATACCTGCTCGGGGCATATACCAGTTTTTCCTGACAAATGTTTATTTCTTATCACATGCTACTAAACAACATACATTGATATATGTTTGTAAATAGAATATTTAATGATTGAAACAGTAGCTCTTAATTTTGCTCTACCTATAAACACATATTTTGGGTTAAAAAAACAAACAAGAAGTTTAGGGTGTACCTAATACAATTCTAAATGTAGAAGTTTGCAAGGTTTGGTGATATTTATACAAGGTGTAAAAATTTGTTATTCAGTTTGTCTGGATTCATTTCTCTTCGGTGCCAATCAACTAATAAACTCATAATATATTCCTATAATTTTGGCTTAACAATGTTCTAGTTAAATATATTTTACTTGGCCTTTTATAATTGGTTGGAGAGAGAAAGAGATCATATTTTGTGATAACCAAATATTTAATAAAGTAACAATTCAAATAAAAGAGTTTTTCGTATTTTTGCGTTGGGTTTTGTTATTGTTTTTTAAATGATTATTTAAATTTTTTTCTTATTTTAATTTCATTTCTTTTTTATATTTATAACTAGAGCCACTTGGTGGTTATTATCGTGCCTGGCTGACAGTTTTATTAAATCTGTTTATAGTCCATGCTCTCGGATCTTATATCTAAGTAATCGCTTGCCGCTTGGCATGGACAGAGCCCACGTTCCTTTCGGGCTGCGGCTCACAGGCACAAATGTAACATCGGCCGATATCGTTGACAGTACGTGCGTTTTGATTGGTCTACAATCATCTTTACACCTTTACTTTTTTTATAGTTCCTTGTCGGTCAATTCGTTCTCGATTGAGGTCTTTACTTTTGGCACTTTGCAGTAACGGTTATGATAACTTGCCTTAGCGGTAACAGAATAGATATAAATTTAATTCCACACGGCAATGACTGTAAACTTACAAATACCGTAACTTGTCGAAGAAAAATAACTGGTGCAGGCGTCCCACTAGACTAATCTTCTGAACTTCACTTGTATGTACTTTCACTCTTTTCACTACTTTATACTACTTAAGTCTAGCTATAGACTTCCCAAAGTTCATTTCGTAGAACGGTCTTTTCCAGCCTTCAGTGCGCTAAATTTTACCGACCTATATTTTGGTCGGAGGCGTGTCACTAAATTCACATCTACGTCTATATTATCCTTAAAACCATGAGTATCACAAGGATATAAAATAAAAATAAATCAATTAATAAAATGAAATAAATATAAAATAATGATTTCAAATGATATATAAACTATATAAAATAAACATTATTATAAAACAATGAATTATAGAATTCAGTTAAAATTAATTCAATTCATTCTATTCATTTTAAGGAAATCTAAAATTAATGTTCTAAATTTATCAGCAAAAAGGGCTTGAATAATGTTTTCATGGAGTGAGTTCCAATCCCTCACTGTTCTTCGGAAAAAAAACTATTGATATGATAATTGGGGTCAGTTGACATCTGGATAAATGACTTAGAGTTATTTTTGTTATATTAATTGGTTGTTGTAGATCATTTGGCAGTTGAATAGCTATCTGATTATTAACTGTTTTGTAAAATATATTAAGCCGATTTGCGGTTCTTCTGATTTCTAAGCTTTCCCATCCAAGCTACTTGATAAGTCGGTTATACACTGGTATTATATATCTATCGTAGCAGTTTAGGGCAAAGCAAGCAGCCCTGCGTTGCACAGCTTCAATTTGCGAAATATTGTTTAATTAGTTGCTGAAGCATATTCCAGTTGTGGTCTAACGATGGTGGTATATGCCATAGATTTAACATCGGTGGAGCAATTACTAAGGTTACGTCTTAGGAAGTTTAGTTGGCTTTTTGCTTTGTGTTTGTTCCAGCTCAGGTCACTCGATAGGTGCATTCCCAGATAGGGATGATCAGACATAGGTTTCACCATTGATTCCGATATTCTATAATTATACTCTATTATTGAATGGAGTCTAGAATTCCGTAGAGTACAACACTTGGTTGGATCATCTGCCACAGTCTGACCATTTCACTTAACAATCCAAATCGTCCTGGGTGCTTGTGCATCCACTAGTGTTGTAATTGGGCGGAAAAGGAGGGAATCATCAGCGAACAGTTTGATATTAGAAGATGTTTCATTGCCAATATCTTTAACATAGAGTAGGAACATCAGGGGGCCTAGTACAGTTCCTTGGGGTACCCCAGAGTCCTCATACACAGATTCAGAGCATTAACCATCCACAGCTACTTCCTTCGCAACTGACGTTAAATAAAGTATATATTCTTATAGTTCTTTTTAAGACTCTTGTTGGTATTAAGTCAGGGCCAGTTGCTTTATGTGTATTAAGGTTAGTTAGTAACTTCTGGATGCCAGTTGAATCTATAGTAATTTCCTCCATAACAGGTAAATTTCTTTATGGCAAATTTGGTAAAGAGTTAAGATTTTCTTGGGTGAATGCTTCTTGATACTGTTTGCTAAGAATTTCTGCTTTGGATTTTAACTGGGACACTCCAGATTTGTCCGCTCTCCTCAGACCTTTTATGTAGGACCAGAACTTGGAGGTTTTTTAACCTAATTTTTAGGTT
>JAPEIX020080629.1:0-10800 GCA_026122405.2 Zoanthus sansibaricus | reverse complement strand
TTTTAAAATTGTTAGAAGAATTTAACGATCGGCAATTAGGTGATTCAGAAAGATGTTTATAGATGTGGGAGGACTTATCACTAGTGAGGTGTTCATTCACGCGTGTGGAGAGGTGACGACTGGTCTCACCGATATAACAGGCATTACATCCTGCACACGAGAATTTGTAGACAACGCGTGAACGTAATCCGCTAGGGATAAGGTCCTTAGCACTGAACCATGAGCCAATTTTAAATGAAGTGAAAACTATTTGAATATTAAGATTTTTGCAATAAAATTTAACTAACCGTTTAATACGTTTCTTAACTATACTGGAAAAATAACCCGTGTAAGGCAACATAAAATAGCTACTGAAGATGGCATATGCTAATGCCGAAACATGTCTGTTTTAAAATTAAAAAGTGTTGTATATTCTTTTTTTCGCTGGGAAAGTTGCAAACATCGGCGAAATGGCTCACCCGAAACGCCCGGAATTCAAGTTGGCGGGCAACATGTCTGAGAACTTCAAGAACTTTGAACTTAGATTGAACGATTACTGCATTCACGTCGATTATAGAAACTTAGAAAAAGATCCTCAAACCGACAGAACTGAATACTATAAAAAACCTCAGCTTGAAATCTCAGCCTTACGATCAGCAATGCCTGACGAAGCGTTGCAACTTATACGCTACACAATCGAACCCCAGATTCCACAAACCGACAAGATGAAACCGTGGGTATGGATGGAGAAATTAAAACTAAAACTACCCTACACTGGCTCAACTGGGAGCTTCTTAATGTCAGACAGATATAAATTTTGGAAGTTAAACCAAACCCCACACAAATCAGTACAAGACTGGGAAGTAAGAGTGCGACAAGCTGGCAATCTCTGTGAATATGCCGCCCTCAGTGACGAGATGTGCCGCAACAAATTCGTCTTTGGACTACATGAAGAGACTATAAGGACAGAACTTCTTAGAACTCATTTATAAGTTGACAACTCCCCCAAAGCCATGCTGGATGTTGTAGCTGAAGCAAAAGCATTAGAAGCAGCACAAAAGGTAAGCAGGTTCATCGGAAACTCGGCCAAGAAATTGGAGGAACAAGTAAACTGGACAACCCACCAGTAGCAGCCTCAACGTGACCCAAAACCGTGCCACCGCTGTGGTGACCCCAGGGAAAATCCCCATGGAAAATATGCCCAGCGACTGGGAAAATTTGTTACAAATGCCGGGGGCCTGACCACTTTGCCCGAGCGTGCACTGCAACCAAGTCTAGCACTTGTATGAGCCCAAACCAAGCCGTAGGGGAGACCGGTATCCAAGGCTTTCTCGGAATCGTAATCTCCCAAAAGATGAAACAAGCTACTTGCGAGGTCCTACCAAAAAAGAGATGTAAACTCACTTTACATGTCCGAAGTTGATGAGACTGGCCCCTATGAACAATGCTACTCCTTGGAACCTTGCGCATCCTCTCCAACTCCTCCAGTTTCCCGGAAACGATACTTTGTCAATATTGATATGTCAGACACAGATTCAAGTTTCACATCCATTAAATCTCAAATAGATACAGCCGCAACCTGCAACACAATCTCTGACAATACATTGGCTGAACTATTGCCAACCGCCAAAATGAAGCACTCCCTATACATGCTGTACCCTTATGGAGATTCCAAACCAATCAAACCATTGGGCCAGGTTGAGCTAATGTGTGACAAACTTAACAGGTATGATATCCTGGTCTTCCAGGTGTTGCCAGAAAATATACTTCAAAACAAACCAGCCCTACTATCTGGCTATGATAGCGAAATGCTGGGTCTGATAACTGTGCACTCAGATGAAGTTTTATCCTTACCTTCCTCTATGACGAACATTCACGAGACCTCAACACAAAAGCTACCAGGTTACAGGCTACACAACCCAAACTCTATGCCAACCCCCAATGCACAAATACCCAACACCAGTATGGCTCGGGCTGCCTGTAACTATGTTCAGCAAATCCACACCAACAGCCCTGCAGAATGCACCCCATCTCCAAAGCCATCAAAGCCAATCCATATACCGACCTTTCGTCGTTTACCACCACCTGGCCATCTGCAGAAACAAGATGTGATCAAAAAATATGCTAACAGCTTCTCAGGACTTGGCACTCTTGGGCCCCCAGTGCACTTCAAAGTCAAACCTGAAGTTACCCCAGTACAGATGCCTGTAAATCGCATACCTATAGCAAAACGAGCAAAAGAGAAAGCAGCAATTGACAGATACGTAGAGGCAGGTGTAATGGCCCAAGTTGAAAAACCCATTCCCTGGTGTTCCAATGAGTTGATCAGAAAGACCCCCAAGAAATTTCGGGTATGTATAGACCCAAGCCAAACTGCTAACAAAGCCATTGAGCGACCTGTCTTTCAAATGCCAACATTAAATGAACAGTTACACAAACTTGCCAAGTGTTTCTCCTTAGTAGATGTACGGGAAGCGTTTTTACACGTTCCACTTGACGAAGAGTCATCCAGCATGACCACCATGTATACTTCGTATGGCAGATATTGATGGCTCCGCCTGCCATATGGGATAACCAGCGCACCTGAAGAATTCCAAATGAGGCTTATGACAGCACTTGAGGGTACCGAAGGCATAAGTAATGCAGGGGATGATATACTTGTCTATGGGGAAGGCAAAACATCGGAAGAAGCAGAGCGTGATCACGACCGTAGGTTTGTCGCCCTTATGGAGCGCTGTGTGAAGAAACGAATCAAACTTAACTTAGACAAACTAAGATTTCGATGCAAAGAAGTTAAGTTTATGGACCACATCATCACCGACAGAGGCATCAGGCCTGCCCCACCGAACAAGCAAGCCCTACTGCGTTTCATTGGCATGATCAACTATCTATGTCAACTATCAACTATGATCAACTATCAACTATCAACTATCCTGCCCCAACCTCAGTGCCACTATCCGGCCTCTCAGAATGCTAACCCGTGAGAATGTCCCTTTCAACTGGTCCAAAACACAAGATTAAGCCTTCACTAAAGCCAAGAAGTTTATCACCAATGCCCCTGTCCTCATGTATTACGATTTAAGCAAGCCTGTTGTACTTCAAGTTGACGCCAGTGAAGACAGTCTTGGTGGCGCCCTGCTACAACCCAATGAACATAATAAACTCCAACTTGTAGCATTCACATCTTGCTGTCTGAATGAAACCGAACAGAGATATTCACAAATTGAAAAGGAATGCCTTGCAATTTGCAACTGCTTTCATAAATTTGATCAGTGGCTATATGGCAAATCTGACATCATGGTACACACTGACCACCAACCACTGGAAACAATATTGAAGAAGCCTCTGAACAAAGCTCCAGCACGCCTACAAAAAATGCTTATGCGTCTACAGCGCTGCAGGCTCACTACTACATACCGGAAAGGCACCTCACTACACTTGGCCGACGCCTTATCCCGTGCACCCCTTCCAACCCCTGTTGGTGTTAGGGTAATTGGATTCGAAGTATTTAGATTAGAACTGGAGAAAGACTACTGCGAGCCCAATATGAGACTAGCACCCAACACCGAACATTGCCTGCGGGAGGAGACAAAGAAAGACCCAGTCCTGTGTCAGCTACACACAGTGATAACCAATGGGTGGCCTGCCGAAAAGAACCAACTTTCCCCAGGACTACACTCATACTGGAGTTATCGAGATGAGCATATTGTGCAGAATGGCATAATATAAAAAGGCCCTGTAGTTATGGTTCTCCAGTCAATGCACAAGGAAATGCTACACAAGATCCATACAAACCACTTCGGAGCAAAAACAAACACACGCATGGCCCGTGAGGTTCTGGCCAGGAATGAGGAGGTCAATCCAGGACAAGTGTAATACATGTGCCACCTGTGCCCAATATGCCAACTCTGCACCCAAGGAACCAATGAATCATTACCCATACCTACTCAGCCATGGCAAGTAGTAAGCCAAGACCTGTTAAGCTTTGAACAACGAGCCTTTCTAGTGACAGTGTGCTAATTCTTGGATTGGATTGAGCTTGATGAGCTTGAGGACACACTATTACACACAGTAATTGAGAAAACAAAGGCACATTTTGCTCGCTTTGGCATCCCAAAAATCCTCCACTCCGACAACGGGCCTCAGTATGTAAGTAAAGAATTCGAGAAATTTTCTGAACAGTATGGCTTCGCCTACAGCACCTCCTCCCCTTATCATTCAAAAGGCAATGGTAAAGCAGAAGCAGCAGTAAAAGTCACCAAAACAATCCTTCAAAAATCTGAGGATTACTACTCTGCAATCCTAGAATACAGAAACACGCCACCAAAGGGATACACCTACTCTCCCGCACAACGTATGTTGTCACGATGTACGGGCACAATGCTGCCCACATCAAATCACCTACTACAATCCACATCCATCAATTATGACCAAGTGCTGCAAGACATAAACAACCGGCGGAATACCTCCAAACAGTATTACGACAGGACAGCTGGCCCACCACATGCATCCCTCACCCTAGGAAGTTATGCCTATGCCAAGCCGCCACCCCACAAGAGAGACAAACCATATGGCAGAATAATAGCCAGGGAAAGCCCCAGATCATACACCGTCAGCATCCGAACTGGCAACATTAGAAGGAACCGGATACAGGTCAGACCAGCCGCACCACCAAATCACGCCACAGCTATCCAGCCTATCTGCCCAGTCATTGTGCATGCTCCTGCCCACAACCTGCCAAGCCCACAGCTAGATGAAACACCCTCTAGCCAACACAATTGCCAGCTGGAACCGCCAGCCACGACGTAAACACAAGGGAAAAGTAACCAGCTCAATCCCTGCCAAGTACCAACACCAAACCCTGGAGTCCATTCCTAGAAAAGTGTTTAACAGAATATTGTTGGATCGAATGAAAACCTCGGTAGATGCCAAAGAGACCAGTAGGCCGGTTTCTGGAAGGACAGATCCTGTATTGATCAGATCTGTATGCTTAGGATCATCCTGGAGCAGGCACTGGAAGGGGACTCCTCTGTCTACGTCAATTTCATCGATTATGAAAAGGAGTTTGACAGCCTTAACCGAGACACACTATGGACGATAATGAGGAATTACGGGATTCCCGAAAAGTTTATCTCATTGATAAAAACCACCTACCAGGGTATGTTATGCAGAGTTGTTCATGCGTATCAATGGTCAGAAAAGTTCGAAGTGACCACGCGTACTCGGCAATGATGTCTTCTATCCCCGTTTCTCCTTTTTCTGGTGATTGAATGGATTATGAAAATAACAAAAGGTAGAAAGAATGGTACTCAATGGAATACATGAGTTCAATTGGAAGACTTTGATTATGCGGATGATTTCGCTTTGTTATCACACAATTCAAGCCAGATACACAGGAGAAAACGACACAGCTGGCAGGCAACTCCACAAAAATTGGTTTAAAAATCAACATGAGGAAAACCAAAATACTGAGAACCAACACCACCAGTGACATCCCGATACTACTGGAAGAGGAACCAATCGCGGAAGTGTGGAGTCATTCAAATATCTGGGCAGCATCGTAGATAAAAAAAGTGGTATGGACAAAGACGTAGTCACCAGAGTTGGGAAAGCAAGAGCCATCTTCCATATGCTCAAGAATATTTGGAATTCTAAAAAGCTTACTACCAAGATTATGAAGTTCAATTCCAACGTTAAAACAGGTCTGCTCTACGGCTGCGAGATATGGAGAACATCTAGAGAGAACCAACAGAAGATTCAGACATTTGTCAATAGATGTTGCAAACAATAATCAGAATCAGTTAGTATGATAAGATTCCCAGTGAGGAGTTATGAATGAGGGAAGACCAGGAACCATAGGAAAACAAATGTTGAAAAGGAAGTGGAGCTGGATAAGACATACCATGCGGAAGGAAGATACCAGTGTCACTAAGTAAGCATTAACTTGACATCTGCAGGGAAAGGGGAAAAGGGGGCGGCCAAGAATAGCTGGAAGAGGGACACAGGATGAAGAAATTAAATATGTCTTGGACAGAGGTCAAAAGGAAAGCCCAAAGTCGTGTGCGTTGGCGTTCTGTGGAAAATAGCCTATGCTCCGCATTGAGCTAAGGGCCTAAATAAGTAAATATTGTAGCATATGTGGCAAATAAAGAAATAAACAAACAAAAAAACAAAGATCTCCGATGCTGTGTCTGTAAAAATCTGTTGCGACAAACCATAAACGTCTTAACTGTGAATTCTGCCATGACTTAGCTCACATCCACTGTTCAAACACTAATATTAATCTGAAGCGTTTCAGTAGCCTTGGCTACTTGGAATTGCCTGAAATGTTTTTTACTTCGTTACTCTTTCACAGAACGGATATCCCTTACATTTTTGAGTCTATTATCTCCGAAACAAGTGATCAGTCAGTGAATTCTAGCGACGAACATTTATCTGCTCTACAAGAAAAAATCAAATTACTTCTGGGTAACCTGAACACCCTATGAATGGTTTCTAATCTTGATGAACTGGTTTTCACTATCTACCAATATTATTTTCATATCATTGTTACATTTTTATGATGGTTAAATACTAGTAGTAATCAAAGATTAAAAGAAGTGCGTTACATCAGACATCACGCTCGATGGTAGAGGTGTTGACTTTCGTGTGACCGGGTCCAGTTAGAGGCCTGTTCTAATCATTGTTTTATTTTAATTTTTTTTAACTTCAAATTGCCTATAATGCAATTTTTCTGTTTTTGTAATACAATTCATTATTCAAGTAGTTGGAAAAAAATGATCAATTAACGTTAGACAGTTCAATACGTGTCCGACGCACCTTTCAAACGACACACAGAAACCAATGAGCGTTGACATGCAATGAAATGACGTAGTTAATGTTTACAAAAATGAGGCCAAAAAACCCTGAAAAACCTAGAGGGGCCGCCGACTTACAGTGTTCACAAAAATTCTTGATTTCTTGCGCCTGCGAAACCAAATTAGGATGCGTTCTGTTCGAGAACATAATAAAAGTTTATTCTTCTTCTGTGAGTGCGACATGGCTGAAAAACAACCGGCACCTACTTGACTTTGTATCTATTCCTGGATTTGTTAATGTATTTATTTGTTAATGTAGCATGTCTATCGAGATATGTTTTGTCTGAGTTAGACCAGATAACATCACAATAATCATACAATGGTTATACTAGAGTATCGTGTAGGTGTTTACAAGTATCTACATCAAGGTATTTTCTGATTCTATTAAGGAGACCTAACCTTTTAGAAACTGTTGATGCTACAGCATCAACATAATCATGCCATGTCATGACACAATCAAACGATAAACCTAAGTACTTTACAGAGTCAGTAAGTTCAAGGGAGGTTCCAGATAACGATAACATAGGATTGTCTATTCCAACAAGGCGCTGTTTGGAACCGAAAACCATAACTTTAGTTTTAGTACAGTTCACAATTAATTCACTGTCTGTAAACCAATTATTTATGCTATTGAGTTAATCTTGAAGTACAGCTTCGATTACTTTTATATCCCGATTTGCAATAAAAAGAGCTATATCATCGGTATACATAACTACTAGCTGTTAGCGTTTGCTAACAGCTGGTAGATCATTAATAAAAAATTATAAAAGGCAGTGGATCCAAAACTGATGCTTGTATCCTCATGGTAGTAACTGAATAGTCCGATTAACTGATGTAAAGACTCCTTGTTGCTAGGGGCTGGGAATGAGAGAATTGCTTTAACTCTGGTAAGGAGTGGTCGGATACCCTCAGAATTGATACTGTGACTCAAAAAGTCAACTTAAGCTTGTCCAAATACACACTTTGATGACTAGGCCGTAGTCGGACAGACGTTGAAATAGTTCTCACACGCCAGTCGCGTGTGAGCCGTTCACGGACTGGCTTTCGAGTTTCCCTGCTGAAATTGGCAGGGTTTGCGGCACTTTGTCGCTTTAGCGCCAAATCGCTTGTGGTACCAACAAATTTCTGTTTGGGTTTTTTTTTCTTTCCGAAGAATCTGCATTTCCTTGATGGTTTGGTTGAGATCGGCCTGAATTTGGGCTATGTTACAAGTTTCGCTTAGCTGGGAGGCCGCGCAGGCGTTAACCTGACCCAGGCCCTTGCCTGTGAGCCTTGTAGCTCGGCCATGGCTTCCGCCATTTCCGCGAGGCGATTCAAGCTTTCTTTCGAATAGATAGCTAGGGCCGTGCGAATTGATGATGGCATCTCCATCAAAAGTTGCCGGAAGAGTGCATCTTCATTTGCTTCCACTGCTGTCCCGCCACGGAGTTCAAAAACAACTTAATTTCATTAGAAAAATTAAAATATCACAATTCCTTCTCAGTTTTACTTTCGGACAAGATAACTTCGCCAGGTAAAATAAAGCTCAAAATCTCTTTTGATCCCTTTGATATTCCTCTGTCTCTTTAAGTGGGTAGCTCATGATCACTTCTTCCGTTCTCTTTTTTTAAAATCTTCAATGCTCGTTCTTCGTCTTAATCCACGGTTATACCTGGGATTTTTAAGCCACCCTGAACCAGTGGAGACCATTTGTATTCGTCCATTCCGTTAACTCCTCTCTTCAATGAAAACCAGAACGGGTGGAAAGCCGCGGGAATAACTAAGGCATTGAAACAATCCAGAATACAAGGGAGATTCCACACTAGATCCATTTGTGCAACCCTAACAGGTAACAACTGGAAACTCTTTTTTTCTCCATGGGACATTATATGTCTGTTGACATTTGTAAGTGCAAAAATGTAAATCGCGAGTTTGCAGAGATCGAAGTAAATAAAGTAAGATGCTTATCGTAAAAAACTTCCTTTTAAAAATGATAAATTTACATCGTAGTGAAAATAATTTTGTGTACTGATGTTTCGGACTAGAGTCCTTAGCTTCGTCGGAGTATTTTTCGAAAAAAATCGCGTTAATGCATGGAAACCAAATTTTTTAAAAATTGCGTTATTTATTTATTTATTTATTCATTTATTTATTTATCTATTTATTTATTTATTTATTTATTTATTAAGCTTCGCCTTGGAAATAGATTAACTGACAATACATTAAATTAATAACATAATCTTATTGAAACGCAACAATCAGCTCATTTTGTTCAGGAGACTTGAGCAATGCAGCAAAAGTTACTAGCGTTCTTTTTTCTCTGTACTTGTTTTAAAAAGTCTTTATCAATAGGATTAATAACATAATAATAAGTGTATAAGACAATTAAACGTAGAAAGTGATAATTTTACGCAAAAAAAGAATAAGGCAGGGTGACCACAACAGCTAACGCCAGTTACTGTGGACCCAAGATTAAAAAAGTTAAAAACTATGGTATACACTAAGGTTATATTTTAAAACTAGTAACAACATGAAAAAGGTTTTGAAAGGTTGCGCGGCGTATTACATTTTAAGCAGATTGATTTCCAGGTTTTAGGGTCCTTAAAATCAAAGTGCTAAGTAAGTGCATCTTTGCAGTATGAGAAAAGTAGAGTTCTAAATTGGCTCAGAGTTACATGTTTGAGTCGTAGTTGGGAGGGGAGAGAGTTCCAGATTCTTGAGCTTCTTACAAAAAAAGAGCGCTGGTAAGTAGAAGTGCGACATTACTTTGGTCTAAAGATTTTGCAATGTTAGCGCTTGCTCTTGAGTGAGCCTCGTGTGAACGATGCGTTCTGGGAGCACGTCATGTGATATAGAGACAATACTATTGGTGCCCTTAAAAAAGAAAACCAAGTCCAAAAACTCGTGCCAATAACAGACAGGTAAAATATCAATTGAGAAGAGCCTGTCTCTATAGCTATCCTCGCACAGAAAGGGCAGATCCAGGAAAAACTTGGAGGCGCGTCGCTGGACGCGTTCGATGCGTCTTACAAGGTTGATTGTTTGCGGAGACCACACTTAAGTTGCGTAGCCAAGAGCTGGTCATACAATGGCTAAGTAAAGGGTTCTGTGGGTGCTTGAGCGATAATAAGCTCTTTAGTAGATAGGTAACAGTTCAAATTGATGACAAGTGATCCACGAAACTAACATCCCCATTCGGTGTGCCAAAAGGATGAATATTAGGTCTCTTCTCTTTAACATATACGTGGCATATCTACCAAACCAACTTGAGAGCATGTGCAACTCCCATCAGTACACTGACGATACAACAATATAGACAAATGTCAAACCCACAGAGCTCCAACAGGGAATCGAAAGAATCAACAGTTACCACAAAACCCTAGTCATCTAGTCCGAACAATCAAAACTGGCATTTAAACTAATTTAAATTAAACTACTACTCCCAACCCCTCCTTTGCCCGGTTTGAAAATAGAATATTATTAGAGCTATCAAAAAATGTTTGAACTACAGCAAAGAGTTAAAATATTTTTATGCCGCTTAATCAACTAAAAGTATTTTGTACACTGCTTTCATTGATCAGATTCTTTATTTCTCGTAGGCCTGACCTCTGCGGTACTGATGGTACCGATGCAGTTTGATTATTGCATATACCTTTAAAGGCCGCGGTAATCAGGTGCTATTTTCGTTTTCTTTTGTCAGAAACCATTCCAGGTTTATCATTGACTCTTGCTTGCAGAACGTTTTGGTTACAAATCACTGGACTGTCTGGAGTCGGTTCAATATATAATCAGGCAGACGATAAAATACAATATCACAGTAGCCTGGTTTAGGCAGTATAAGGCCCTCGGCGAGTTGCTTACGCAGTGCAAATGGTGCCATGTTGCCTACTTTGTGCAACATACATACATACATACATACATACATACATATTTATTGAGACTCCCTGAAAAGGGCTTTTCAGTCACAAGAATAACAATATAAGAA
>JAPEIX020080567.1:0-10801 GCA_026122405.2 Zoanthus sansibaricus | reverse complement strand
CACAAATCGAGGTAACATATTTCTCATAAACTGAAGGACTTCTAACACTTAATATATTGGTGGTATTCATAAGTGACCTCCATTTGTTGTGTTATATTCTTGTGGGACTTAGTGAATATAACCAATTGCATTGAAGGGAATTAATTATCAGTTAGTAACTTTGCAGAAATATACTTGCAATAATAAAAACAGCTCAAAAGCTTAATCTTGCTATGTATGATATTGAGTAACAAGGTAATGTGTAATATCACAACAGAATGATATGGTTTATCAGATTAAATGCAGCTCCAACTCATGCTAGTCACTGTCAAATCTCTACAGAAATCTTTACTCATTACAACTGCAACACTATTAATAGCATGCACACTAAATGTTTATTTTAGTTACACTGAATTTCACTATGTACAGTTGTTAAAATAAATTGTAATTTTATGGATATCTCAGCCTTGCCAAGTACAGTCTGCCATGATGGTATTAACAATTCATCAAATACAATCCACTCATTAAATTTATCAACCTGATAAAGATGAGATTTCAGTATTAATTTTTTAGATTTTTACTGCAAAGCTTTATAGTTAAAGATCGTGCTTGCCCTACAAACAATATTTTCAATGAAACTAGCACTTACGTCTTAAATCTAGTTGATGTACTTGCTGGTCTCCATCTGTTATTGTGACTGAAAGCTTAGCCTTTCCCTCAAGGTCACTGCTGATTTTAACCTCAAGAGGGTCCTGCACTGTGGTACTTTGTGTTGATGCTGTGTCTGCAACATCAGTGGATTTTGAAACCTCAAACAATCCAGGATTCCAAAACTGTGAACCAGCTTTACAAGGAAAAAAATAGATAAATTTAGTTTTATTATTAGCAAGTGCAGCTAAAAATACTCTGGGTTAAGATAAAAAATAGCCACAAAAGTTTTTAGGGACTGGCCACTAACTACAATCTCAGACAAAAACCTTGGCCAGGTATACCTTTGCTACCCCTTTTCCCCTCATCAATGTTGATTTTCAAGTGGAAAAAATAATATCAAGAAACAATGCAACATTGGATGGGGGTGTGGGGGTTGATTTTTAACGAGGGTGTCCAAAAGTTTTTGTCCGAGATTGTAGTGGTGGATCAAGTGGATTAAGGCATGGGTTGTAGAGCAGTTGCTAGTGTTTCCAAATTAAAGAATGTCAATATAAGGCTCAATCACTTGTAGTAGCCAGCTTTAGACAAACTGTTTGAGTATATTGCTCAAAACAGGGGTCAGCGAGATGGACCTAAGATCTCAATCGACAGTATTGGTTTTGGGTACTTTTGGTACAGGAATCACATCAGCACACTTCCATAGAGATGGTATGACACCCTGGGCAATACTTGCATTAAGATAGAACAGATCGGATATTTGGCGTCCCTCCCATCTTGCTCAACTGCTGTGCAGATTTCCGTCAAGTACGCAACTTCCGTGTCAAAATGGGTCAGATTAAATCATTATGGCATCAAATTAATGGTTCAGTCCCCCAGGGTACCAAATTGGGGCCAATATTCTGCTGAGTCATGATAAATAACCTTAAATCCAACCTTCCAATATACAAATTCGTTGATGATTGCACAGTTTATGAAGTCCTCCCGAAGTCTGCTATCTCAGCACTTCAAACAAACATAGATGGTATTTCTGAGTGGATTCACCATAATAACATGCTATTGATCGTCAAAAAAACCAAAGAACTCTGCATTTCGTTTACCAAGTTCCCATTAGATCTGCAAAACCTTTTATCGGCAAACAGTGAGATAAAGGTGGTCGACTCTTAGGCGTCACTATATCCTCTGACCTGTCATGGAACTCACAGATTAACGATATCTGTTCCAAAGCTAGCAAACGCCTATATGCCTTACGTGTGCTAAGACAATCTGGTGCCCCGCCAAAAGACCTAATCACAGTTTATTGCGCCTTCATCCGACCAGTTCTTGAGTATGCCTGCCAAGTTTGGCACTTCTCACTACCAAAGTACCTCTGCGATCAAATTGAATCTATCCAAGGCCGTGCACTCAAGATTGCTCTACCTGACGTTTCATATCAAGAAGCTCTTATGTACACTAATCTGGAAATGCTTGAACACTGCAGACAACACCAATGCCAGAAGCTCTACACGAAAATTCTCAACCAAGAAAACAACAAGCTCAAAAAACTTTTACCAGCGCCTAAACAGCATAGATACTCTTTAAGAATCACCCGCTAATTTGACATTCTTAAATGTAGAACTGAGCGATTTAAGAAGAGTTTTATTCCATCCTGCGTAAATATGTGGGACAACCTTACCATTTAGCTTTTATATATTTTAATTTAATATTTTATATATTTCAATTTAATTTAATATTCAATAATATTTTAGTATTTTAATTACAATTATTCACCATTTGTAAATAGTCCAGTTTTTAAAATTGGCGATGCCTCCTAGACATCGGATCAGAAGTAACCACTATTACCGAGATCTGCTTCAATAAACACTTCCGCCCTAAGGGCAAAACTCTATTGTACACCGACGATTGGCTAATGTTGAAGGGAGCAAATGGGTTAGATATCCCCTATATTGGATACTTCGAACTGAATGTTAAAGCTTTGGGAACCATTAATCCAAAGAGAGGTGTGTTGATAATAAGGGAGCATGAAGACCTGGTATCCAGGGACAGTAAGAAGCTCAAGCCTGGGGTACTGGGTATGAACATTTTTCGGCTGGGCCAGAAGATGAGGCAGGCTGATAATAAGCATGGCCCTAAGGAAACTCCATCTGAATGGGCTGAGACATTGCTGTTAGCCAAGCAAAAGGAGATTTTGGAAAAGGGTTTGCAAAAGTTGCTGGAAGAGAAGAGTGAGAACACCAACCAATTTAGTAACTGCAGTGAGTGTGACTGGCTGGAGGGGCCCACAGATAAAGAACACTGTAGCCCTTATAGAATCAGTTAGTAAACCATTACCTAGTTGGATAGCTATGATTAATACTTTGTCGCAAGTTATCTGCAACCAGATGTATGTAAGAGCTACTGACCTCAGGGATGAAGATGTGTGGCTCCAACCACAAACTAGCATTGGAGTGCTACATGCTACCACCCACATTGAAACCTCAGGGTGCCCCCAAGGTCGAGCTTATTCAAGTGACAGTCAATGGAGCCAGAATTGTTCTAAAGGAACAGACCACTACATCCAAAAATGAAGTCAGAGGTGAGTGTCCAGTTGACCTGTCTCATGTAACATGTACCCAAGAGCAAAAGCTCTGTTACCAGTTGACAATATAGGTGATGCTGAAGCAAGGAGGATGACCCCCAGTCTCAACATCTGACTGGTTGCAAGCACACAGGTCTCGTCTACACCATGCCTATGAAAAAGCAGGGGAGCATCAGAGGACTGCACTAGAAGGTAGGAGGGCTCAACACAACCAGAAACTCTACGATCCTCCAGTAGCAATCCACCAACTGTTGTTCCTGCGAAACAGATTCCAGAGAAGAAGCAAGATCCAGGCCTCCTGGGTACCAGGCCTCCAGGTACCCCAACCTGTCCATGATGACCTCTCTGTACCTGATGGCCTACTTGTCCATGATGAAACCACCCTTAAGGAGGTCTACGAGGACGACAGCAGGGAAACACAGCAACCCTTACAATTGACCTCGCTCAGCAGTGAGCATGAACACTGTAACTAGCTATAATAGACTTGGACATGCATTGCAAACTATTAATGTAATTAATAGTCAGTTTTAAAGGACACCTAAGGTTTTGTCGAGGACGACAATCTAAGAGCAGGGGAGTGTGTGATCACGTTCACTAGTCCCTTACTTCACAAGTTAATTTTTATTTTATGTTCAAATGTAGCAGTTAACTAAGTTTGAGTATTTTGCCACATATTGATTTGACAGACAGGAAGTAGTAAGTTTACTACTAATGTGACTAGTACAAAAATAATTTCACAGTCATTGTGAGTTAAGAAGGGTGTTTTAACCACACCTGCCCTAAAACAGAATATAGTTTATTCTAGTATTTTTCTGTGTCAAGTCATAAGAGCAGATGTGCTACGTGCACATAGCTTGACATACTTGTTTGGGAGTGCCTTTCACCCATTAGTAACGTGTTAGTAAAAGTGTTTTCTGTATTAGGACATGAAATACACGACTTCGTTTCCTGTAGATTACAAATAAATAGTGTAGGGAATTTGCTTTATTTTCAATGGTCAGAGACAGAGTGTAAAGCAAGTACAAGAGAAAGTTATAAGTCTGCCAAGAACTAGTAACACCTTTTTCTAAATTTGTCGTAATTAAAGTTTGTTGTGGGAAAACTTTGTCCCAACATGGCTACATTTGGCACTGCACGCAGGGTTGTTTTGCAAGTCAGTGAATAACAAATTGTTCATAGTCGAGAATTACAAAAAAAGGTGATTGTAACGAAATGGCAGATAAGGAGAAAACCATTAAGACACCATCAGACATGCAGGAAGTACAGGAAAAGTTGATAGACCTTACAAAGAAGTATGAGCCAGCTCAGTTTGCCTTGAAAAAGTTAGTGGAACAGCAGAGTGGTGCAACATCTACAGCTGAAAAGCCTTAAGTGCACTGAACCTGACTTGGCTAGGTACAGATTTGAGATCCTTTAATATATGTGACATCTCTGTACACAAAGCATTTACATATTTGTTTCTTTTTTATTCTAAATGACCTTTATTAAATTTCAGGTTTATTTAATGTGTCCGGCAAAGTACTCGTCTCCATTGATATTTGCTGGAATTTAGGGAAATGTTCAAGACTGGTAATCCATTTATTTCCTTGGTTATCCAGGCAAAATTAAAATCCTTGAAGCTCCATGTGTCAGAAGTATGCGGCTTTGTCATACTGTACTTTTAACATTAAGTTATACTTAAGTATTGATAAAGTTTGAAATTGCAGATAGTTTTTGTGTTGATTAGGTAAATGCTTATTTATGGCCAGACTAATGCTACAAAAAATACCTGCCCAATCTACGTAAACTTAATATTTTCCAAATCTAAAAATTGTCAATTTTTTATAGACAAATTAATTACATGTTTTATCAAGGTTTCTGATGTATAGAGAATTTGAAAATTTTTCACATTTGTTGTGATATTACCATGTGGTTGTTATAATAAGTTCTTTCAGGTTTTCTATGTTTTTTTTTTTATTAATTTGAACATTTTCAGTGTTAAAAAATGTTATTTTTGTTTTGTCATTCATTATAGGATACTTTTATTTTTTCCAGTAACATTTTAAGTATTTTGTGCATAGTTTTTTATCTTTAGATTTTTTCTTCTAATTTTTATAAATTACACACCAATTTAAGAAAAAAGGTTTTTGTTTAGGCTTTTTTCTTTGGAAGCTGTATCAGCGTAAGAACCTGTTTAGGCTTATTTTGATGCACTTCATAGGATTTTTAATGTAGATAATCAAAGTCTGTTTAAAAAGAGAGTTCTTTCTCAATATCATGTCGTTTAACATTTTTATTATACATGACTTCATTTTTCTATTTTCATCCTTTATGTTTTTTTTTTTCATTTCAGGATGTCATTCCCACTCATGGACAAGTACTTTATATCTCAGAACTCCTCTACAATGGTTATTTTTGCTTTGAAGCCATTACCCAAAGAGACCTTGATTCAGTTATATGTGGGATTTGTGGTGTTTGTCCTGAAGTTCTCCTTGGTGATAGTAATGAAAATAACTGTTGCTCCAACAGCCAGGTATATGTTGCAGTTAATGTTTGTTCAGTTTTTTTCTAACTAGTTCGGTCGTTGACTCGTCGTTGATTCGTTCAGACTGTTCTGATCGTTGTTGCCCACCAGGAAGGTTCATTGTTATTTGTGTCTTGGTGCCTTGCAGACCAAGTCGTTTGGCTGTTGCTTTCGACATCAGACTTGTGTTTGACCCACTGTCTACCATAGCTAAAATCTCTACAAATTCTCCGTCGGCGTTCATGACTTTTAGTTTATGTACAGGACAAATATCTTTAAGTTTCTTAATGTTCTGTAATATGTTGTTGTGCGATTGCGATATAAAGGGCGGCGCCTCTGGATTTATTGCAGGCACATATATATGTTTGCAAGGGAGTTTGCGCTGTTGCTTGTTTTGGTGCTTAACTAAAGTTCTTATTTCTGGGATTACTATGTAGAGAACGATGATGGCGCCTAGTGCATTGATTGTAGTTTTACTTTCTTGTTTTTTTACAATCAGTGGTATGGTGTGCCCTCAAACAATTACGACAGCGGTTATTTCGTTTGACAATTTTCCATCGTTCTTCGACACTTAAATTTTGATAAGCAGGACAGGCGGAAAGGGGAATCTATTCTGCCAATTGGAAGACAAAGCTATTCAACATTTAAGCTTATTGAGCTGACAGAGGATATGTTTGTTTTATCTTGAATATCACCCTTATCACGATTAAATCTGGTCCCTACTTCTCTGCTGTTATTGCTGTTATTTATAGCCGATTTCTGTCCCAAATTATGTTTGTTTCTAGATCTTAGATTCGCTTCTATTTGAAGCCAAGCGATTAAACTGTCAATGTTTTTTTTTCCTTTTGCGCACGGAACATTTCTCTACCAAACTCAACATTATCTCTCGAGTCTAGTTTAGAAAGTAACTGAGACATTAGCAAAGGAGCCTCGGACGTCTCACTAACCTTACACCCATTGTCCTCCATTTCGGTAACGAATGTTCGAATAGTTGTTGCATAGCGTAATAATGAATTAGCGTCAGACTTAACTGATTAATGGTTTGTAACGATTGACAGCAATTCATGCATTAACTTTCGTTTGTCTGAAAATTCTGTGTCAAGAATTTCAAAACCCTTTTCAACTGATTTGCAGTTTTTTACTTGTTCCCTCGAAAACGAGAATTTAGGGAGGGCTTTGCGGAATCGTTGTAGCTGTTCATCTTCATCCTGTTTATATTAAGTCATACAATGTTTAAATTCTCGCTTCCAAGTTGCATAAGACCTTATTTTACCATCTCAATTTGGAACTGAAAGTTTTTCGAGCCCTTGAGGTTTTTCTCTTTAAACAAAGAATTCAAAGTTTCTGCCATTTGTTTGATAGCAGACGCTGCTGCTTGGGCTAAACTAACATATGATTCTGATTCTTTACTTGCGAATTTATTTTGGTACTCCGAAAATGTTTGGCACATATAATGCAAAAAAAATCTTACTATTTTATAGTAGTACTATCGCCAAAACATTTTTTGAAATGCGCGATCGTGAAATATCTTCGTCGCAGACGTAAGACCAGCGAAATGTATCGCAAGCCCTTGGTAACATCAATAACAGAGTTAAGAATTGGAGGGAAAGCATCTTGTTACCAAGGTTGCGTGGTAAGAAGTAAGAGATCCCTTCGTTTAACTACACAGACCAAGAGTATTATAACTGCAAAGTGAAAGGCAACACCAATTTGAAAAGAAAGCACTCTGGTTTACATTCATCAATCAAAGGTCAGTTGTCCATAGTGGCACTTTTATTTTAAATAAAAAGCCTCGTTAAAAAACCATACTAAACTATAGCATGCCTTACCATATACCATGTCAGTACCATACCATACTATACCTTACCATACTTATGCCATATATCATACCATGCCATACTATATACTATAGTATGGCTTACCATTTCACCCTATTATCTAACGAAAGTCTCGAGCATTGCAAATTTTGTGTCCCCAATCCAGGCGAGTGTCTCTCTTCAATCAAACCCTGCAGCAAAGGTTTGAAAATGGCCTGCTTAAACATAGATAGTTTATTGCCAAAGACAGAACTAATTAAGTTATTTTTTTCGAAATAGGATAGATATTATGGCCATTAATGAGACTAAGCGACGTCTACTGTATGTACGGTATGAAGAAATACATGTCCCTGGATACGATGAATGCAGTTAGAAAAGGATAGGACTTCCTGTGCAGGAGGGGTCTCGCTATTCATCAAGTCTAATCTTAACTTCATACTTAGAAATGGCCTGATGCTAAATCCACTCCCTTGAGTGCGTTATTGTTGAGATAACTAAGCCCAGATCTAGACCAATCCTCGTCGGCGCCCTTACAGACCCCCAGCCCCAGGAGCCTCGATGGAACTGTTTGAACAAATTGAATCCCTATTGTGTAGAGTTGACAGTTCTAAAATTAATGAATTTTATCTTTTGGGAGACATTAATTGCGATTTACTTTCGGACAAGCTGCAGTGTTACAACAAAGAACTTGTCGATCTTATAAACACTTCAAAAATCCAGATTTCCTTAAAGATCTCAAAAAAGCCATTTTAGAAGTTTTCAGAGCCTGAATGACCCAGGCACTCTTTGGGATATTTTAAAAGAACAATTTCTCAATGTCGCGAATAAACACGCTCCTCTCAAGTGTTCGCGAGTTCGCAGTAAGAGATCTCCGTGGATTACTGATGACATAGTTAACTTGATTTTGATACGCACGAGGTCCTCCCTGAATCGTAAGGCCGTCATTAATGACACCTCATAAAGGGCTGGTTGGAATACAAAACTCACGGAACAAGACAAATAATAGAATTAAAGAAGCTGAAATGGACTATTTCAGCAAATCTTGTACTGAACTTAAAGATAGCCCCAGAAAATTTATGGAAAACTATAAACAAAATAGCATCCCGCAAAGCAACAATGAAACAATTTCAGAACATTCTAAATTAGCTGATGAGGTCTTCAATGTTAGTTTTTCGGAAATTGGTGAAGACCAAGGAAAGAAATTCGAAAATCAGAACGTAAATGTCGACTTTTGTGATTATTTTGATACTACTCTAGCAACTATCACAATAAGTTCCACTGTTATCTCTGCTTCCATAATAGTTATTTTTAACTCATCCATTTCAACAAAATTTGTTCCTGACGAGTGGAAACTTGCTTGGGTAACCACAATCAGTTTGAACAAGAGTGGCAAAACTTCGGGCCTTAACAATTATTGGCCCATCTCGATTATTCCCGTCATTGCTAAAGTTTTTGAAAAGGTCATTTATGAAAACAAATTTCTGTCGAATTGCCAATCAGGGTTCCGTTCACTGTATAGTACAATCACAGCATCACTAAAGGAACTGAGGAATGGCGTCGTAACATCGACATAACGTTAACCTCATTAATAGAGTTGTTTTTCTAGATTTGAAAAAAGCTTTTGACTCCGTCAATCAATTAATCTTAATTGAAAAATTTCGTAATTTTGGGTTTTAGGGAAAATCTCGTTTTCTTCCAATCATACCTTAGAAACAGAAAACAGAAATGCCTGGTATTTTTCCTAATTATTTAAAGCACTCAACTCCCTTTCTATATGCAGACGACACCAGCCTACCTTCACTGCCGTATTAACCTAGAAAAACAACTTAATTCCGAACTAAAGCGTGTAAAATTATGGCTTTCGCCCAACTAGCTGACACTTAATGTGGCAAAAACAGAGTTCATGCTATTAACAACTAGACAAAAACTTCCTTTTCTTGCCAATCACTAAATCAGGATTCAAATTGACAACACCACACTATTGAAAGGGTTAAATCTTTTAAGGTTCTTGGGGTTACCCTGCAAGTAAATCATTATTGGGCAAAACATGTAGACAGACTACGAAAAAAGGTTGCTGCAGGGATAGGATTACTCTGCAGAATAAAATATTTTACGAGTTTTGACATTTTGATCAAGATTTACAAAGCTCTTATTGAGCCTCATTTGGATTATGCGTGCACTTTTTGGGATGATCTGGATGCAACGCTACTGCTTTAAAGCTTCAGAAACTCCAAAACCGTGAAGCAAGAATAATCGCTAAATCTGATTGTGAAGTTAGATCAGCTGTCATTCTTAAAAACCTTGGATGGGATACATTACAAAACAGACGATATGATTAATGATTAATGTTGTGAAGGGATTGGTTCCTCAATATCTAATTGATTTAGTTAAAACAAAAATTTAAGGAACTTCATCAGTACTTCGCAACTCTGAAAACAAGCTCAACCCTTAAAAAGCGAGAACTAACTGTTTTAAGGGCTCATTTAGCTACAGCGGTGCTGTTGTTTGGAGAGGTTTTTCAGCTAAAACAAGACCCAGTGTCATAAAACCTCTTGAAGAATATGCTCAGTCTCGCTCGTGACTTTCAGTGACGCACTTATATTCGGTTTGCTAATGTGTTAAACTGTATCTCATATGCGAATACGTTTTTAGTCCGTCATACATAGATCTCAATTTTAATTGTAAATATTCATATAGATTACTTCATGGTTGGTGAACACGTACGATATTTATTCACGAGTTGTGAAGATTCGCTGTAACGAACGAGTGAGCGCAGCGAACGAGTGAGTTTTACAGCGAATCTTTACAACGAGTGAATAAATATCGTACAAGTGAACCAACCATAAAGTAATTTTTTTATTATATAGGTAATGAGATAATACAAAATGCAAAAACAAAAATTAAGTCCGCAAATTTACAAAGTCATTTAATTTTTTAGTTAAAAATGAAGTTTCAAATCATATAAAAACATAACTGCCAAAACAGCAGAAACATAAGGTGTTTTAATTTCAAAATGCTAGAAAATGCCCACAATGTACGGCAAACACGTACTGATTCATGAGCGTTTCAAAACTATCCAAAACAGCAAAGAAACACCTCAAATTAAAACTTAGCTACTAGTCAGTCAGTTTAGTCAGAATCTGAGTACAGAATTCTAATTATTTTGTACTTTTTCGACAATTAATCCTGTACTTCTGGAATTGGAGACTGATTTACAGTGTTTATAGCGATCTTTATAGTTCCACCTTGAATGCCGGGCAGTTACCGAGAATAAAA
>JAPEIX020080540.1:0-10802 GCA_026122405.2 Zoanthus sansibaricus | reverse complement strand
AAAATTCTCTCCAGTTTTGTCCTTTTAACTATAGGAAACTCTGTGTAATATGTGTACAGAATCTTGTCTTATCAAATATGCAAGTTTTGCATTATTTCAAGATGTCTACTTCAGATGTGTTTTATGCATGAGCTCATTATGAATATTATCTGTTTCAAGGCTAAGGGTGATCGCATTCCCCAGACCCAAACCCAGGCATCAAGAAGACAGTCTGGTCGACTGGCTGATAGAAAACAGGCAGACAAAAAGCAAGGTATTGTTCATTGTCTTCACCTCCATGCTAACACAGTCATCAGTCTTGATTTGCTAGAAATATTAAAAACATTAAGATATTAATTTTCCTTGGGAAGATTGTGTTGTTAAGATCTTGTATGAAAGTGCAATGGGTAGGCACAAGTCCATAAAAACAAATTACTTAAAGCTCTTCATGAGTCCTTTTAGCTCTGTGGCTACAACCTCCTTTTAACATGGTGCTCACTACTCCGGGAATTCCTGGAAAACTCCTGTAATTTTGAAATTTTTTTCCAGGGCCCTGGAAAACTCCTGGTAAAACAGATAATTTCCCTAAACTCCTAAAAAACTCCTGAAATTTGAAGGAAACATTTTCGTCAGATTTCAAAACAAACCAAAACCTGCAGAAGCATCTAACTTCTGATGGTATTTTTTGTATTTTATGTAGGCTCAATTTCAGTTGCTGCTACTGTGGTAGAAATTACTTAATGCCGTTGCATTTTTGCATGCCGAGATGGAGAGAGAAACTGGGGTTGGGTCCTGAAAAAATATTTTCTTTACCATGGAGAACTCCTGGAAAACTCCTGGAATTTTCTTATCATCAGTCGGTGAGCACCATGTTTTAAGGTTTATTGCACCATCCTGCTTTTGCTGAGAATATGTTGTATGAATATTCTTGGCCTTGAAAAAGAAATAATTTGTTTAATTTTCAATATTCTCAAAATAAAGTTCATTAAAAGATTCCAGTTGTATTAAGGTGCCTATCTCATCAAAATGTTTTTTTACTGATTCAAATAGATGGGGAAAAGTTGTTTAAGAAGTTCTTTTATTAATTCTGCTATAAACTTTCAGTGTTGGAGATATAACAGCTCAAAGTAACTATTTTCAAAACGAAAGTCGTGCCTTTGGGGGAATGGGAACTAGGAACATGTTCACAGCATTTACTAAACTGATGTATTGAGATTGGTTGAACATCATAAAAGAAAGGGTGTTTCACATCTAGTGGGCATAACTTTAAAGAGAAACTCAGAATCCTATACATTTGTGCAGTATTTTATGGTGATGAGTTTCTAGTTCCTATGCCCTTTGCTAGTAATCAGGGCACTCGACTTTTTTTTCAAAAAGCTCAAAATTTGGATGTTTGAGTGGTTATATCCCAAACTAAAAATTTATAGCAAAATCGATAAAAAACTTCTTAAACAACTTTTCTTGCTTTATGCGAATCAGTAAAAACCCATTTTGATGAGAGAGGCACTTTAAAACAGATTGTAAAGTCCGACTTAGTTTTTGTGACTGTAGTGTGCTACCAGTAACATACTGATTTAGCCGTTCAAACGGTGGTATTTATATCGATCAGTATCTTAATGCTCTGCCTGCAAACACTCAGGAGAGAAGGCAAAACCTGGTGACAAGAAGGACACTACTAAAAAGACAGGAGAAAAAACTGCAGTAACCAGAACTTCATCTAAAGCATCATCATCTAGTAAAGCTAGTCCGCGAACAAAATCAACAGGTGAGTTTGAGTCTTTCTCTCTTTGTTCTTCCAATGTTATAGCAGAGCATCAGTAGGTTTGAAGAGTAAATTATTGAAAGATACTCCTCCAGCTTTCCAAACAGTATTGGTTATGTATAGATTGGCCTACTTTATAAAATTTAAAACTTGTAATACTTAAAGTGTTTAAATAACAAGTCGTACGATTGTAAGCAGCAATTTGTTACTTCCACCTTTAAATTTACGAGACTATTTGCTATCCTCTACTCAGCTCTTCTGTTTTCTTTCAAGTTGTTTTGTTATAAACAACAACTGCAAACATGCCTGATGGCCTTCGTTTAATTTATAACGTTTGGTCTAACTACAACTGCATCAGACAGGGAGGAAAGTTCTACCAACTGTCCTACACTGGAGTGTGATGCTTTACAGTCGGTTTAGAGCTGCACGTTAAATTTTCTTATTTTCATTCGCTATTGGTCCCAGGTCTTGGTAGATTTCCCCTCGTAGGTGTAAGTATCATTGGTAAACTTCATATGGTGTACCAACATCTTGTCCACGTGCACTGAAAATTTAGATGGACTGTTCCAAACTTGGAGTTTTTCTTTTCTTTCATTTCATTTGTGCTGATACCCACGAATCGTCAGGTCATTGGGGTATTGTCCTTACGGAGAAACTCATGGATTCAATATTGAATGAAGAAGCTATCCGATGATGCATACATGTGCTGAGACTCGTCTCTGTTGATTACAACATATGAAGGAAATGAAACAAAGAATACATGCAGAGCTTATCAAAAGAAGATAGTGTTGAGCAGACCACAGGTTTAAAGTTGCTTCAAACCTTCATTCATTGGAATTCATAAGTTCTACTAAATGAAATCAGTCTTACCTATTATCGTTAAGTCTTTGAATAATGTAAAGCTATTGCCCATTGAAACTAAAATTACGAAACAGAGGAAACACTACAAGAGAAGGGAATATCATGAAACAGAACTTAAATGTATGATTCCATTTATATGTCTTATGTTTATAGAGCTTTGCTTTTATGAAAACAAAGAAAGTCCATTACATTAAATTAGCAAATCTCCCCGTAGTTTGTAAAGTTGAATAAAGCCCCAGGACCTTGTTAGCATATCGGTGAAACTCTGTGCTAAATGTTCTCTGCTTTGTAACTAACAAAAATGCTTAGGGAGCTCCTCGAGTGCGAAGAAAGAAGACTCTTCCGGCCGTGTTGTTGTGATGGACAAGGATAAAGGCGAACCAGTCATCCACGTCACAAACAAGAGCACCGAGGAAAAAGACAAAGATAAAGACAAGGACAAGGACAAGGATAAAGACAAAGACAAAGCTGCTGGTGAAAGATCGTCATCCAAAGGCCGCAAGAGCAGAAGTCGTAGCCGTGGAAGAAAGTCACCAAAAATCAAGTCCTTGGAAGAGATTCGACGTGCTCGCCAAGAACGAGCAAGGCAGCAAAAAGCAAATGCTTTGCGTGAAAAACGTGAACGTGAAAGACAGGATCGTCTGCGTCGCGAACGTGAACGAGTTGAACGTGAGAGGGCCATGGTGCGTGCCCGTGAACGCGAACGTGAACGAGAACGTGAACGTCGAAGAATTCAAATTATTCGTGACCGCGAAATGCGAGAACGTGAGCGTGAACGTGAACGTGCACGTATCTTGCGTGAAAGAGAACTTGAACGACAACGTGAATTGGAACGAGAACGCCGTGAGCGTGAAAGAATCTTGCGTGAACGCCGCGAAAGAGAAGAACGAGAACGTCGCGATCGCGAGAGACTAGAACGGGAACGTATTGAACGCGATCGCTTGCAAAGGATTGAGCGTGAACGCCTGGAACGCTTGGAACGTGAAAAAGTTGAACGTGAAAGGATGGCCAGGCTGGAACGTGAACGCCTGGACCGTGAAAGACTTGATCGCGAAAGAAGAGGTGTAAAAAGACCTGGTGGGTCCTTCGATCGTTCCACTTCTGATTCTGCCGGATTTTGGCAAGATGCCAAGCGTATGAATTTGAGCTCTGATCAAAGCAAACCACGAGACTTTTTTAGTGGTTTATCTAATCAGCAGTCGTCTTCCAACGAAAGGCGTCACTCAGACTCCCGCACTCGGGACGATCGTAGGGAGTCCAGGGGTCACCGTGATGATGTGCGACCGAACAGGGGTCTTGGTGAAAGGAGCCAGACAGCTGGTCGATCTGATGATTGGGATCGACGTAACAGTGGTAAAAAGGATGAACGGCGTAGTTCTGCTGATCGCCGTGACAAGATTCGTGACCATGATGCGTCACGTGATAGACACTCGCGTGACTCTTGGCCAGGCGCTGTTGGAGCAGGATTAGGCAGTGGACTGGGTCCTATTGATCCCCAGAAAAGTCTTTCTATTCTTCTCGAACGTGCAGGAGTGAGTGGGATTCTGGGTTCAGCGGCAGCTGCTGGAGTCCCTAACAGTGATTTAAGAACAGACATTGGTAAACCTGCAGGACTACCCCATCGTGGTGAAGAGCTTAGTAACTGGCGCCCTCCAGACCCGCGTGATAGCAGACCACCAATTGCAGCCGTGGATAGGGGGATAGGCCTTCCAACTAGTGGTAGCACACCCATTACTGGCATCCGTGCACCTGGTAACTTGGACTCAAGGTATGGTGGTATAGGCCTGGATCCTCGCAGCAGCATCAATAGCAGTCAGCCCCCCAATTGGCGTGACTCCCGTGGCGGTGATTTAACATCACGCGAGAGAGAAATTTTGGCAGCCAGAGAACGTGAGAGAGCCCGGGAAAGAGAACGTGGACCAGATCCTAAGACTAACCAACCACGGAGCCTGCCACACTACGACTCACGTGAGCGACCACCCGTGGCCCGTGATTCTGCTCCACCAAGAAGCGGATGGGGTGGAACAGGAATAAGCAACCCCTTAAGTTTACCAGCCACAACTCGAGGACCAGCTGATGATAGGGCACGCGGTTCCCTTCCTCTTTCACGTGACAACAGTGGTCCTGGTTCGTGGGGTCCTCCCCAAGCAGCAGGTTTTGGTGGTACAATTCCTGGACCTGATAGGAGAGGCCCTGGCGTTGATAGGTATGATCCGTTCAAAAACACACAGCCACGTGGTGCAGTGGTGCGTCGTTACTAACGACCAGAGGACGAGGCTGCAGAGAGGAACAACATTTGAATTTGTACAACGATTAAACTGTGGATAGAACACTTTTATTTGTTTGACATAAGTTGACATTTGTATAACACCTAAGCAGTGCTAAGTTGATGATTTGGCGGACTGCTCCATTTCTGCTGTCAAGACAGTTTCTTCATTGAGACTTTATAAACATTTTTTTACTATTTTACTGTAGAATGTCAAACGATTAAGGTTATTGTAGTTTCTTAGATTTTTTCCAGGTTTTTAAAAGAAATTTAGATCTGAGTGGTGGTCTGTTTTAGTTCAGGATATATTGTAGTCGCTAAACTTTTGCATTAAGACAATCACTGTTCAAGATATGTATTGGTCAACATTTCGTCATAGCATGAACTAGTAGTAAATAAGACAAGAGTGCAACTTCCTGAGGATTCGTAGTCATAGCATTTAAGACCACAGCAATTTGTGCACCATTTCAAAATGGACGTCACCGCATTTCGATTATTATATGATTCATCAGCTCATTGGATTACTGCATCATATAGTGTATGGATCAGCTGTGAAATCGTGAAATCGTGTTGCTTCGTGAATTAAAGTGAAAAGCGGTCATCAATCCCCTTCTTTAGATAAAAAATGTTTTTAGTAGTAGTCATAAAAGCGTTTCCTTCACATGAGAGTTTCAGCCAGAAAATCTTATTTCAAGTGTGCAAAGAACAGCTGAAGTGATTGTAATTGGAGGTTATCTTGTATGAACAAAAGCCAGATAATTGTTGTCTCCACTGAACAACAAGTTAACTGCACGCTGGAGTTTCAACACCTTGTTTTACTTCTCTGATATTAATCCTAAACCGCTTTTCACTTATTTTAGAACTGCCCTTTGAAACGTTTTATTCATAATGACTTAATAGCCATTTGATTGCAAGTTTAGTAGTGAATTAAAATATGCCGAATGTTGAAACAGAATAAAAAGGGTTTCTCGCTCTATCGTTAATAAACCTCCCACGAATTGCAGAAGTTTTAGTGATAATGTGTGTATCTTCCCACTGGCAAAGTTAGTATGTTATGCACCGAGATAGCAGTTTGTAAACGGTAAGTAACTGAAGTTTTATTTCTGTGGTTTTGTAGCTTACTAAGCCGTTTGTTTCTGTACGCCTCGTGTTTTGTCTCTTTAAATATCAGTGGAAAAAGGGTGACATTTATGATATTTGGAAGTAGCCCGTCATAGTGAATGAGTGCAAACAAGCAAAACATTCGTTATAGGATTTAATGAAGCCGAAACCAATTGTAGAATCGCATACAATTTAGGCATCCTGCGGATGAGCAGTAACTGTTTTGCTGTTTTTTTCAGCGGCATTATAGCTATGTTTTGCTGTTTTTTGAAAGTAAATTTCTCTCACCAACTATGTTGTTGTATGACCCAATGAGCAGAGTTTTCCTTGCTCCTCTCCACCAAAGAGAAGGAAAAAATCCTTACACTGATTTGCCTTACGCTTTTCCAAAAGTTACACGGATAATAAGCGCTCTACCCACTTTACTTGACAACCACATTGGATAAATGAGTGCGCAGGCCGTGCCGTTTCTGATACTTTGATTGCAAAGTTTTGTGCTAGTTGATTTGTCTCAAAACAAGAGTGTTTTCATTATTATTATTAATTTAATATTTGATGATTTAAGTAAACTTTACAAGTAAAGATTTAGTTCAAGAATTTGTTACCCTTGACAGGTTTAGCAAGCAATCCATAGTCACAAAGCTTACGGGATCGACTCGCGTAGAAACTAGATTTTCCCCTTGAATATCCAAACAGTATTCTATAAAAACACCTGAAGATAAACGGGTATATTTAACTTCTTTCTCAGTAGAAGTTTAAAACTGATATCTTAACTGTTATATGACTCAGACCATTTCTAAACTTAGCTAACGTACAAGTTTTCACATTGCAAAAAAAATATATATCTTTTGTCCCCGTTATGCTTCGCACTCATTTTGTTCTCATGTACTAAATATCCTACTGAATGTTTTCACCTATGGCAACCAGCTTTTGTTTCATGTGACGATTATCTACATCAGACGTCTGCGTGAAAGAATATCAGGCTTATTAGTACGTTGGAAAAATGATCGCGCACAGTATGCTTAGGTTCTGATATGATTCCTTTTAAGCCCGAGGCAAACTTTTAGGAGAATTCGAGAGCAGATCAGTGAAAACCCCGAGACGCAGTCCAGGGTTTTCGCTTTCTCCGAAATTCCTCCAAACGTTCGCCTCGGTTTTTACCAGGCTATGAAGGCACGGAGAACGTGTTGTGTTTCTTTTAGGCCACTTAAAAAAAAATCCCGGTTTATCATCAGCGCGCGAACTGATTTTTGCCAGCGCATTGACTTTTTTTAAAATTTCTTTTAATAAAAAAATATATGACGAAAAACTCGAGAAAAATTTTCCATGTTACATAACAGTTAATAGAGTGACAAACCATTGGGCAGGCAGGATATTACGACACTTGATTCCTTTTCTATGCATTTTTGTCACACTCGTTTAGCCATTCAAACTCCACCTTAGAAATGCCACTCTGTCCAACTTAGTTCGGTAATTGGTCGTGCAGATTTATTTCCGAACTAACTCAGCAGTCCGCAAAAGCATTAACCCTAAAAAAAAAAAAAAAGCGCCCTCCCTCACTGAATTTTGAGAAAATTTTGATGATAAACCGGGAATTTTTTTTAAGTGACGTTACCAATTTTTCCGAAACTAAGAACATTCGTTAGAATATTTTCAGTCTAAAATCGGCCAAAAAATAAGAATATCCAGCCTTAGTCCAAAAAACAATACTCTTATAAAAAAAAGAGTGATAGTTTGATTACCCTTATTGGCAATCTTTTCTTTTTAATCTTGAGTGATTTAATACATGAAAACTTAAACCCTTGCCAAGATTATAATCAAAGGATCAGAATTTGTTGCTGCACACAATATAATGGAAACAAAATACAATTAAAATGAACTAAATCGCTAGCATAGCTTATCGGAGTCTAAAACGGACTGGGCAGAGTTTTTTCACTATGATAACCCACGATACGCGGGGAGTTAAAGAAGCATTTGACAAAACAGCTTCGGCATTTTTTCTAACAAAAACATTAGATTCGACTTAAGGATCTGGTAAGTTCTATCTTAAATGAACTTTCTTTCCTTTTCCCCATCCCCTCGCACTTCTGTCACAAATACGCACCCATCCAGGGTTATGTGGGGCTTTGATGGATCTTTGGTAGCTCATTGACATTGGTAGTGTTTTCGGTCCCAAGTACATAAGCATTTGCGCCTTTTGTCATTGTTGTCATGGTTGTATCGTCTTTCTTAAAGACGAAATTGATATCAGCAATGCATGACAGGGTAGATAATACGTTTTTCGTTACACAGATTGCCTCACTGAAACCAAATTTCTTCAAAAAAATTCCTCGTAATATTAAGAAAGGCGGTAAATTTACGAAAAAAATTTGAATGACAGCCCGCAGGAAAGTCATGCAAGGGCAATTTTTTTCTTTACCAGAGTCCTGACTGAACTTGAATTTGTGCTCGTACAATGCCATTGCAGAAACCAGAAAACAGAGGCTTGCGAAACACAAAATGGCCCACATCATTTCTTTCGATATGTCAAGTTCTTTACCTCGATATATTAGAACATTAAACATTTCAATTCCGTCAAAGAGATCGAGGGCTGTACCTACAAAACATAGCATTTCAATTAACTTGAGATGTTCTGTAGAAATCGTAGTGTTGATCAGCAACGTAAAGAGAACTGGTGCAAGGCACAGCGTTAATCTTAGTACATTTGGACAAAAGAACATTGACTCATCATGCTTTCCGACATCTTGTAAAAAAATTGCTACAACAGATGCAACAAACCCGACTGTGTAAAGCAACCAAACAATCCACATGCGCTTGATTAGTCTTGTGCCATAACGCCATGAGTAAAGTTCCAAACCCGACCATGTTAACAAAGCAAACGCTTGAACCCAGACCAAGTGTCCCATTGCTGGATAGTACATAGAGCTTAAATACATTGCCAGATACACCGTCTGAAGAATGTAAAGTACAAAAAACGCAATCTTGCCGATGAAAAGTAAAATCATGGCTGTTCTGAAAACTCAAATTCCTGCCGTGGCAATTTTAACTTTAACTTTAAGGCTGCCGATCGTCATCAACATCCAAGAGAGTCGCGTATGCGAATGAAGTTTCAAGTTTGCTTACCTAATGTTTAAGATAATAGATGTTTACGTCATGCTGTCGACATTAAGCGTTTCGGGGAAATTCCCTTTTGGTCACAAAGATTCTTTGTGGCCTTTTTGAAGGCCTTGTCGAACGTCTGAAATGTATTCCAACTAAAGTTTACGGCTCCGTTTTTAGGTGTTCTAATAAATGCAGATACGCAAGAAAGCCACCGATGTTCCTCAACGTGTTTGTTTGTTTTGCTTTGGTATGATTTTGAAAACACGTGGATTACATGCAACCCAATATTGGTTTGATAAATTTTGTTCAATTCATGTAACACCCAAGCGGTCACAAGGTGAATTTCTAGAAATATTCACGATATCAATAAATGATTTGCCGGGATCGTCTTTTACAAAAAAATGTAGAAGGAAATCCGAGAAGGGGCGTCCAAGAAAATTATTCTTTTAAATTGTTAAAATTTCTGAGACCTGATGAATGTACTTACGGGTGAAAAAATTCCGAGAAGATACATTTTTTGAAACATAAATTCTACGAATCGCGTTCCCATGCATTCCTCGAAAGCTTAAATTCTTAATTTCCATATTGTGTTTCATAACATTATAAACGTCTAAGGTGCATTTTTTTCTGTTCCTTAAATACTCATTTTTATACAATCCAATCTTTTTAAAATCAAACCTGTTTGATATATTGCTTGAGTAAAACCATTTTTGTAAGAGAGCGTGACACTGTATATTTCGATTGCTTTGTTTTTTTTTTAATACTCAGCTTTACGGCGATTCTTCTCGGTAGAGCTGGTGCAAGACAGAGCGTTGATTTCAGTACATTTGGACCAAAGAACTTTGACTTATCAAGCTTTCCGACATCTTGTGAAAAAATTGCTGCAACATGATGTAACAAACCCAACTGCATAAATCGCCCAAACAATCCACATGCGCTTGATCGGTCTTGCGTCAGAACAATATGAGTAAATTACTAAACCCAACCATGTTAACAAACCAGACGCTTGAACCCAGACCAAGTGTCCCATAGCTGGATAATTTATAGAGCTTAAATACTTTGCCAGAAACACTCTGGATAATGTAAACTATAAAAAACGCAATCCAGCCGATAATAAGTAAAATCATGGCTGTTTTAAAAACTCAAATTCCTGGGTAATTTCTACTTTAAGGCTGACGATCGTCATCAACATCCAAGAAAGTCGCTAATGCGAATGAAGTTTTAAGTTTGCTTACCTATTGTTTGAGACAATAGTAGATGTTTATGTAATGTTGTCTAAATTAAGCATTTCGGGGAAATTCTCCTTTGGTCACACTGCCACTCATAAAGATTCTTTGTGGCCTTTTCGAAGACCTTGTTGAGTGTCTGAAATGTATTTCGGCTAAAGTTTACTCAGTTTTTCGATGTTCTAATAGATACGCAGGTCATTGATGTTCCTTTAAAGTGGTTTGTTTTTGCTTTGCATGTTATCATATTGAAAACATGTGGATTACCACGCAATATTGGTTTAATAAATTTTATTCAATTCACGTAACGCCCAAACGGTCATATAAGGTGAATTTCTAGAAATATTTCCGTTACCAATATATGATTTATCAGGCTCATCGGCGTCGGTACAACGGCTGGACCGACTTTTTTCAATACGGGTACGATAACCCCGGATACGCTGGTAGGTTAACAACCATTTGTTAAACTCCCCTCCAGCTTAGTGAGTACCGCTGCTCCCTGCAG
>JAPEIX020080508.1:0-10804 GCA_026122405.2 Zoanthus sansibaricus | reverse complement strand
AGTTGTCCTAATAAGAAGTTTCTTCGAAACACATTTTAAGATAAAACTAGCGATAAAATTTTTTTTTGAATTTGAATTCAAATTCGTTTTTCAGCTTGAAAATGATCTTGGAGAGATCGAAACGTCGTCAAAAAATTTTATCGCTAGTTTTTATCTTAAAATAATTAGTTGTCATCTTAAAAACTCAAAGTTTCAAATAGATCAATTAAATCCTTCAAAAAGACTGTCAAAACTACATATTGTCTTTGTTCTAAAAAGTGACGAGATGTTTTTGAAGCAAACAAACATGATTGAACATTTTAGATTGTTATGGTGATATCTGAACAAAAAGTGAATATCTGTAAATACACATGTATGAAGATTTCATGATTAAAATGTTTCTTTCTGTTCACATGTTTATAATATATCTCTTATTTAAATTTGTACTCATTAATATTCATATTTTTGATTATCCAGACTCTCGATAACTCAGAATATTTAACAAGCTCCCGATGAGTCCAGATAATCTACAGTAGGTTTGACAGTAAAACTTTTTCTCTATAATTATTTGGGATTAATAGGTTGTTATGTCAAGCAATTATTTTTAAAGCCTTGAACTTTGTAAACAAGAATTGGGAATTTCAGTTTTTGACATGTTGATTTTGGAAGTCAAGTGATGTGGTATATACAAGTTTTGATTTTAATCAATATTTTGTCAGCTCTGCGGTCGATGCAGAAAACAAGATGTCTGAATAAATTGTCTGATTTAAGATAAGTTAGTTCTGTCAATGATTTATTGATTAAAATAATAATTATTGACATCTAAATGTGAGTCAAACTTCATGCCCTTCTATTTCAAGCCAACTAGGTGAACTACATACAGTATGTATGATAAAATTATCACTGAAGATTAAGGTGTATTTATTTCCAAACCAAAAATAAACTGAATTTGGGAAAAACAAGCACTGAGGGTTACTTTGTGAGCTGCTTAAATTGAGAACCAGCCTACTTGGCTGTGTTTTGTGTCTGGATTAAATAAACAAAGTTCACCAATAACAAGAACCTAGTCCTCAAATACTTCTTATTTCCATATATTGCAGGACAAACTACTAGTACATGTTTTCCTGACATTCCAACTTATATGGCACCTAATATTTTCTTACTAAAAGAACCATTAGCTTTATATCACAGCCCAGAAAATGATAAGAAAATATTATAAAATTGTCAACTTCAGCTCTTAACCATTAAGTTCTGGTTTCTCTTAAGTAACTATAAAAGATAGCAAAATAACAAACAAATGAAACAAAGAACCACATTTTGAAATTTTCCTATTTTATTCTGTAAGCCACTTTGTTCTGTAACCTTCACAGTCCTTCCTATGAATTAGCAAGTTGAAGGAGACAATTCATATCTGAGTTGATGCTTGCAAGTATCCAGCTTGCAATCTAGTTCATAACGGCCACTGTTGTATTGGTTACAGTAACTGGATGTTTTTTTTAAGCTATTAGTCAGAGAATAATCCACATGTTTGAGGAGCTTCAGAAGTAGATGGAAAAAACATTGGTTGGGAAATACTGCTGCAGTAGTTTGATTTAAAAACTTAATTCATACAACAAAGATTATGTGATGGAAGGTTCTGAAAGTTTTTGCTTGGCTGCTTGCCAAAGTGAGATATGTGAACCTAAATTTGGTAAACCTTGTGCAAGAACTCCAATTTCTCACTTATTTCTGACTATAAAAATAAGTAGAAGATTTTAAGACTGGTTTGCCATATAAACCCACAACAAATTTATAAAAATGCATAACATTCATAAAAATTATTTAAATTAAGACATGTTTACAAGAAATGAATTTAAATGATATTAAAAATTTTTAAGCTTCATTTCCTCTGAATGGTACAAGACAATATACAATTTGTCAATGAAAAGTATTCCCATTGAAAAACATTGCAACTCAATATTTAAGTTTAAACACGTAAAGTTTGATTTTTATTTTGTATCAAGTTAGAAGATTCAAAGTTTGAGTTTTAAAATATTATTTGGTTTTAATGTCAAACCTAATTTATGCCTAATTATTCTGATAATCAATAAGTTTTACTGTACTTGTTAACGACCTGTAATCACAAAGGGGTTCAAAATTAGTCGATTTCATTATACAAAAAGTGTTATAATAATACTTCTTTTCTTTGATAACAATTCAATTCCTCAGAATTCAACAGTTCTATCTGTAATTAAGTCAAAGCCATTGTCTGGAAAAAATTCAAATAAGTCACTGAATTTCAACCGTGATCAATATAATGCTGAAAACAACAAAATTAGGGATATTTATAAACAATACTTTGAAGGTAATAATTATACTTAAAAAACAGAATTATACCAAATGATATTTGTTCTTTAACTCTTCACTAGTAATAAAATAGACAAAAGTTAATAAAATCATAATCTGTATTATTGTTAAAAACATAATTTATGTACAGTATGTATATTAGGTGCCCAAGCACAAGTTTTTAATGCCTTCAGAAATCAAAACATCCAGAGTTTTCTAAAGTGTTTTTCGCAGAGCTTTACAAAACAAACTATTTTTATTAGTTCTTTTTTAATTTAAACAGTTTAATTTTTGAAATACTGTTTTTGATCACTGCTTTGAGTCCACAATAATCTCTCATAATTTTATGACTTATGCATTATTAAACCAGTTACTAAAGAAAGCTACATTGCATGCAATTTTAAATTTACACATCTTTAAATTTCCTAAAGGTATAGGCTTTACCCAAGGTAAAATAAAATATAGCTTACTTAATGGAAATTTAAAGTGATTTGCAAAAGTTTAGATAGAGGTATTCTTTAAGTTTTAGTAACAGATGAAAAATTATTATAAAAGAGTACCAAGGAGAATATAAACTATATGCAATTTTTCAGAAATGAATATATTATCTTTTTATTTTCTTTAATAATTTATTGAGCAAATTATTTGCATTTGAGAAAAAAAACTCACACCTACTAAACTATAGTTAGTACAGTTTTCTCCAACATCAATAGTTTTCTTCAAAACAAAGGAAGTTTGTTTATAGTGAAGACAAAAGCGGCTGCAAGAACAGAGATTTTGGCCCATAAAACATTTTATCAAACATTTTACACATCCTAGCATTTTACGAGTTGTGTTTGTTTGTTTTAACCTGATCATTTTTCACAGTGCTTAATATAATTTTTTATGATATTATCACAGACTGAAAAAAAAAAGATTGTTTTATTTTCATTATCTCTGGCTAGACTAATTATAAGCATACCAAACTTAACATTATAATTTATTACCTGCCAGCAATAGATTTTAAAATTCTAAGTTTGGTAAACAAAGGCTTCTTAAAAGTTCTAGAACCTTGATAATGGTTATTTGCACAATGTTGATCATCAGCGACAACTGAATGATTATAAACACAAATCACTTTGAATTATGACTTGAAGGGAAGTTCAACTTAACTTCATCCATATCAAATGCCTTCAGCACTACAGAAGTTACTTGTACACTCAAATGTTACACATCAACTGGTGAGACCACATCTCCTTTATGGAGACCTCCCTATAATATCTAATAAAGTCACTGTGAGGAGACGCAGGCCTGCAGGCCAGCTTCAGAGGCATGTGAAGCTCCCTGTGAAAGCACCCTCCAGGAAGACCCTAATTGACATTTGTAGACACCATCAAGAAAGATGTCAGGGTATAGCCAACACTGCTGAGCTTGCAGCTGCTTGACAAATAGCAAGGCTTGCAGCTCAGCTGTTAACTTAAGTTGTCCAGGAATGCTCCTGTGAGATAATTACTCCCATTTCAGATTTCTGTTCAAAAATTGTACAAACACTGATATTCAACTTGCAAACCAAAGGATAGAAGACCTCTGAGCTTTAGGAAAAGTTTTTTTTTTTGCTGTTTGGGAAAGGGGGAGCAAGCTCAGATTTCATATTCTTATAGCATGAAATAATACATTAGGATTGGTTCAAAATAGAAAAACTATTAAAAGGCAAATTTCTGGCAATCTGGGTACCTCAAATTTCAATTTTTTTCTCTAACGGCACAATCCACGGTGGTGCCTCATAAACACTAAGTACTGTAAACCTAACCATTAATAGCTTCCTGCAAAATATTTTTTTAAAACTTGACAGGTCTATATCTTCTAACAATACCCTGCATCTGAACCCATGAAGTGTGGTACCCTACTTTGTACTACCCTCTCTACAACTTATCATTGGTTCTGCTGGGCCTAATAACTGAACATTTAATAATACAATATTTATTTAGTACTTATCCTAGAGCTCTAAGTGCTTTACAAATAAATACAGGTTTGAACAGTTGAGGGTCTTAGAAAGTCTGCTTGAGCGGCTCACATGTTATGATGCAGTTTGGCAGCCGATAAAAAACTTGTGCCTTCGGTTGAAGAAACAGACCACAATACTGGGATCACACCCTACTCTCTGAAAGAAGTGTGTGGGTTCTTTTAAGTCCCTCGACAGAGAAATCGAGAGACTGGGCCTACGGTTTAATGTCCTTATCTGAGAAGATGCAAAGGTCTAACCATTTGCAGATGTTAGAGTAAAGTTAGCACCTTCTCCTCAAGTATTTTAAGACCCTGAGTGTTGGTCCGGCCAGGAATCTAACCCCAGCCTCCCACACAGCAGATTGATGCCTTACCAACTGGGCTTACCAGGCGGCGGTTAGTAACCAAGGATGGTTTATACTTGGAATTAGCATGTACCAGTAGTTGTAGGCTAAAGGCAATTGGCTAAGAGTATGAACTGAGCTAGCCATGTGCTAACATTTCCTGTGATGTTAAGTCAGTTTGTGAGAAAGTAGCTATTCAGAAACAATTACATGTGCACAAAGGTTTTGAGAGTCAGTATGTATATGGTGATTTTATCTATTAATGATTGTGTTTGAGGCCAATAGTTGCTTTTAATAACTGTGAAACACTTGTATATCAGATATTTAAAGGAGAAACAGAAAACATGATTTAAGGTGGTAAATAAACAAAACATAAGGTACTTTAATATCATTCACCATAAAACAAGAAGTGAATTCTTTCACATCCAAATTAAAATCTCATTAAATTCCATCACTTCCTTTTGTTATCAAAATTAACTTCAATTTTTAGAATATGCACAGCAATCTTAAAACTTAATTTATCATACATGTTTGGACAAACCTTTGCCTTCCTTGCACTGAGGAAACAAAGGTTTGTTAAAATATGTATCAACATTAAGCTAAACTAAGTTTTAAGAAAGTTGTGTCTTTTTTAAAAAATTGTAAATCTTGTTATTTAGACCTTTTTAAAATTAAGTGTTTTAGCAAATGCATGTACTTATGATGCAGATTTTTTGCACTTTAAACTTATGATTAGATTAATTGTTGACATTTTTTCAAATATATTTTGCTAAGTAAATGAGGAAAAGTGCTTGAGCTCTGACAAAAATTTTAAAACTTCAAAAACACTCTTTGAAATATACAATCAGTCAAAGCTGGAATTTCTTTAACTTTCACTGAAAATGTTTAAGTCTTCGGCTAACTATATTTCAGTCTGAAACATATTTAGGTACCATTGCTCAAGGTGAGGGCCATCACTCCAAAAAATACAATTATTTACCGAAGAAAACACAAAAGGGTGTTGATTGTATTCTTTTCTTTAAACTTAACGTACTTTAAACAACTTTTATTTGTTTAACAAACTTTGTTATTTTTGAAAGTAACATTGCCTTCTAATAACAACCAGCTAATCATTTCTAAACACTTTCTTAAAAGAAAAAAAGTAAAAGTAAAACAATGGACAATTAATAAGAGTTTTAAAAAATTGTACGTTGACAGTTTGGAATTAGCATGAAAAATCGTAATTTAACAATACAACAATCTAGCCGATGGAAAATTGTATGCTTTGTTGCACTCAAATTTCGCAACCTATCAAAAAACAAAAGCTATTACTGTCTTTAAAACAAGCTTCATCTGACTAATGGAATGATATTATATCAAGTTCCACGAAATTCATGTCGTTTGACGTTTTAAATAATTTAAAATAAACACGAGTTCAACCATGACCTCCTACCGGACAAAAAGATATGAGTCGCCTCTAGATGCAAAAATTCTCTTGCCATCAAGTCCGTTCCATTAAGATATAAAGTTACAAGCAATAACAGTTAGTTATAGTAAAGTAAATAAATATCAGAAGGTATTTCTCATCATGTTCCGACCTTATTCATAAGAAATTCTGTAAATTGAATATTACACAAACTCCCGCCCAAGTACTCAACAGTACATACACAGAAATCAAAACTGCTTTTTCGTTTACATACATTGCCTAGACAAGAAAACATTTTTTTAAAAAAAAATAAACAAATTGACGAGTTTATATCTCTATAACCTACAGATGTGATCTTTGTTTATAAAACTTTCAAATTTTCCGAAACCACGAAATTGAAAATGAAACGGAAAAGCTTTTCATTGCAAGTCAAATAATTTTTAGTTCCTATAGAATATATTTCGAATAACTTTTTACAGTGCATGGATTAAATTTCACTTCATTATTTCGATTTATAACACATTTAGCTTTATTATATTTGAACAAATGAATTGATTTGATTTTTGAAAAGCCGGTAATTTTTTTGTGGAATGTGCATCATAACGGACAACGAAAAACTGGAATCGAAGTCGATCACACTCGAATTGAACATTATCAATAAAACTTTAAAGTTGATGCCCACTTCTCACTATAAGTCATTATCAACATTTCTAATCCATTAATTAGACGATCAACAAGGGCTTTATTCGCATCATTGCCAACGTTTGAAGAGGTGAATGAATTTACACACAAGGCAAAATTTTCAACGAAGAACTGGTGACAACAATGAACAACCTCGCAAAAATTTCCATAATGGGTATTTCAACACACACAGTTGATTTTTACTATAACCAAACTTGAGCGCCAGGTTCATACCTTGGAATGCTAGAAAGGTAGCTAAGCAATCGACGGAGCTCGTCTTGTTGGATATCCAAAGTAGCGTTGGTAGAAAGGGCTGGAAACGTTATGACTGGACCACCTCGTTTATCTTTGCCACCTGAAAGAAAATATAAAGATGTTTATTGCTTTCTTAAGGGCCTCAACCTTGAATGGCAACCACCAAATATCACAACACAGAAGATCAAAAGAGAATTCTGAACACTTTTTTTTGTTAGTTTGAACGCTGATGATTATTTTATGTCCATAGCAAACAGACTGTCTCCTAGTTTAACGGTTGACGACTTTCATACAAAGATCTTACTCACACGATCAAAGTTATTGCAATGGCGAATTTCCTCTACAAATACAAAAACGCATGCGTTAACTATCTTTCAAACTACTTAATAAGTAAGTTTATGAGACGCCAAATTAACAAAAGACAATGAAAAAACGTGAGATGTCAGTCACGATTGAAACAGAATGTTTTGCTGCTGTATTTTTAAAATCTCCAAAATTTTGCGGTCACAAACTGCCTGTTTTCTTACCTGAAAGAAACGCTATCTTCTCTCCCAAGATTTCAAGAATATCTTTAGCTCTCGGCCCATCAAGACGCGACTCACCTAAAGTGGAAAGCAATACAAATAGTTAATAAAACTAAAGAATAACAACCAAAGGCTCAATAAAAGCCTGGAACATCTCGCTTGGTGTGTTGGACATTTGTAAATGTTCAGTCGCGTGATTTTCAAGGTTTCGTCTTTACTTCACCTGTATGGAACAAAGATGATAGGTCACTGTCCGAGGACGTAGTTGACCAACGTTCTGGCGTGTTCATCATAAACACTTGCGTTCATTCCTCATTTTGTTTGCCTTTCTGTGACAGTTCTGCCGTTTGGCAGCCATCTTCTTTAGTTCTGCAATTTATCCATGACGTCACATGGAGGGTTTATGCTAATTTATGCGACTTTGGCAATACACAATGTGCTAAAAAGTTTTTTGTCGGCGTTGTTATTACTACATAGAATGACTCTTTAGCACTTCATTTGAGCTAAGGGAATGAGGAAAACCATGAATAAAACAAGAAAAGATAATTTTAACTAATTTGAACTTGAACTGTTCGACGGCTACTTTTTCATTACTGATTTTGTCACTTCCGATCTTCACTTTGTGACGGACATAACAAGAAAAGGTGTACGTAAACGAACCGCCGGACATGAAAGTAAAAAAATCTTTATTAGTTACAAAAACCACATAAACAAGTTGAAATATGCAAAGAGTCTTAACGCTTTTGTAAATAACCTTGTCATCACCGTAGTTTTTCAAGATATCGACTGACGATCGAACTCGATAATCGGATAAAAACAATTGAAAGACCCATCAAAATCTTGTTGGAAATCAGTTGAAATATTAATTTTAGAAATAGAAATACAGCAAATTATGTTCCTTTTAGGAACAAAACAGAGATCTCGAGATCATTAGTCCACGCTAAGTACTTAAAAATAAACGCTAGCAATGTTTTTTTTATAATTTTTCGTGATTCTTATTATAAACTTTAAGTAACATTTTACAACACTGTGCATGGAAGAATGGGAGCTGAAGAACCTTTTGCAAGTTTACATATAAAGGGCAATAGAGTGTCTGTAAACTAATCTTAAAATTTAAACTCTGTGAAGGGAGAAAATGGTTTCAATAGTCAATATCTGTCCCCTGCGGCCAAATTTTAACAACCGAAGATCTCTCAAGAAAAACCGCATTGCAAATTTTGCATCAACACTTTTAAGTCACAGTGACAATTCGGGGTCTCTAGACGAAATTATTCATCAAGTTGATCATGAATATGTCGTCTGTCACAAAAGTTCAACTTTAAAAAATGAAAAACTGCCTAGAGGTATTGACCTCGAGTCTCGACCCTAAATGTCTGTATTATCATACTGTCTGCTTGCGTGCCGTTCACATTTGGTCACAACCGAACTTGTAGTACAGCATTCCAGCTGGTACTATACTCAGCAGTGGCCAATACTGAATACCAATGAAAGTTATAAATTTAGTAACATAACTCACCAAGGGATATACGAAGTAGTAACAATATGCATAAAAAATGGCCAGCTGAACCGATTTAGGACAAGTAAATATTGTATAGAGTCATAATCGCTTGATGTGCCAAGAGACTTCAAGGCGACACAAAAGCACTTAACATTGAATGTTACTTAAACTTGTATGTTTGTACAAAATAGCAACGAAACTTGAATAAGAATATAATTGAATAAGATATAAAATTCAAACAGCAATAAAGTAAAGGAAGATCCAAATTATATTAAACCCATGCCAAGGTAATTGTGAAACGCAACAATATCCTGATATAGTGCACAAAAACCAATATATGCTATTTGTTTTGTTTTCTCAGTGAGAAATAAAAAAATGGGATAAAACACTGACATCAACTTTAAAAAAAAGTAAAAGTTCTTGCGTTAGTTTTCGTCTCAATTGATCTTTGTCAAAAGGTATTTCAGTAATTTATTCTTGAATACCAGTGCATCACGCTTGGTTAGTTTTAATGTCTGGAGGGTTTTGTCACGTTGTCGCTGCAATGCAAAATGCGTGACAAAAGTCGAAAATTTAAAACCTTGTTCGATATGCTTGTGGCATTTAAATAACTTTTAAAAGAATGATTTTTTTTTTGCTTTGACATTGGGTCAAGAGCGATACTTATAATTTTTAATGGTTCATCCAGGAGATGCAAACAGTTTGCCTCCAAAGTGTGTATGATATTGTGTGGAGCTATGTTTTCAAGTGCCGAGGGCCCGATAATCGATAAATAAAATGCACGTAAAGCGATTTTAAACATCGAGAAACGACAAAACAAGGAAATAAAAATTACACGTGGGTTTTAAAAAGTACATACCTGAAAAACTAGTATATTAGCAAAAAGAATTTTAATATTTTAAAAAAACTTTTACAGTTTGCTTGTGACATTTATAATACTTTTGCAAAGTGAAACAAATTTGTTCTTTTTTATTAAATTTAAAACAAAATGCCACAGATTGATTTACCTCTTTTTGCCATGAGTCAACGTGGTGTCTAAATGAGACTTCAACTTTTAAAAAATGAAAATACATTTGAAACAGACAGAGAAAGAAATTCCCCGAACGAAGGCGGCGCCGCCGAGGTGCAGCTGTTGATTCCCATCAAACAGTGAAACAGTTCAAAGAATATAATAATAATTATAAACCATGTGGTATTGAAAACCTAGCAATAGTTATAAAATATAGGTTGGTTTAAAAAAACACAATAAACAATGATGCAAAACTGTTTCCTGTCCCGCCTCACGAGTTTTGATATAGCTTGGTTCCCACGGACGAATACTATTTATATGGCAAAAAAAATGGTACGTTTCTTTTAGTGCCTAAAAGATTTAGTGGTAAGATTTAGAAAAATAAACTCTTTTTTTATCTAAAAAGCATTAAGATAATTTCAAAGTCAATAAAATTTTTGAAGGATAATATAGAGAACCGAAACTTTCTCAAACTTTCAAAGTAAAACATACATGCTAAGAACCTTTTAAAGGCCAATAACGTTTATTCCTTAATAGACAGATAGTCTTTTGGAAAATACTTAGTGCAAAACTAATAGTGTAAAAGGATTAAAGCCTCGTTCTATAGGAGCAATTATTTCCTTGACAAGTTTGCTTGTCAACTTTTGCTCGGTTAGCTTTTATAAATGATCAATTAGTTTTCCTTAAAAATTTTCGATTGATTAGATTTTTCTACTCGTGTAGAAAAATCTAGCCGACTAAAAGTTATTCCTTGTCAAGTTTTGTTTTACTATAGATAAATGATATCTTTACTACATTTTC
>JAPEIX020080451.1:0-10804 GCA_026122405.2 Zoanthus sansibaricus | reverse complement strand
GTTAGCTCCCAGCAAATGCTGGTACTCATTTACCTACCCCGGAAGGATGGAAAGCTGAGTTGGCTTAGGCGGAAAAGTAAGGTCACACAAATATTCGAATCTCGGGCAAAGTGCCGGGATCGAACCGGGGACCTTGTAGTTGGAAAGGAGAGATCTTACCAACTGCGCCAACCACGTCCGCCCTTGCCTCAATTCACTTTAGTCTAATTTACCTCACTTCACTTCACTTTACCTCACTTCACTTCACTTCACTTTACCTCACTTCACTTTACCTCACTTCACTTCACTTCACTTTACCTCTCTTCACTTCACTTTAATTTACCTCACTTCACTTCACTTCACTTTACCTCACGTCACTTCACTTTACCTCACTTCACTTCATTTTACCTCACCTCACCTCACTTCACTTTACCTCACTTCACTTAACTTTACCTCACGTCACTTCACTTTACCTCACTTCACTTCACTTCACTTTACCTCACTTCACCTCACTTCACTTTACCTCACTTCACTTCTCTTTACCTCACGTCACTTCACTTTACCTCACTTCATTTCATTTTACTTCACTTCAATTTACTTCACTTCACCTCACGTCACTTTACCTCTCTTCTTTTTACTTTGATTTACCTCACTTTCCTTCACTTTACCGTGTGGCTTCAAATCATGTGCGTTTCTTATCATTCAACCAGACCATACTGTAACTAAAATTAAAACTTTCTCATCGAAATTGTTTTTAAACATTGAAAAATTATGGTTTTGTGTCAACACTTATAAAAGTTAGGAAATGATTTCAAGGTCAACGCTGTTTAAAACAATAAGATTTAAGTGTGCTGTTCGATGCACGAGGAGTATTTAAACTTGTGGAAAGCTGGATATGGTCGTTAGCTTCTCCTTTTAACTTTGTACTTTCTAACGTATCTACGTGATCAGAATTAGTTTCTTTTGAAAGTGTTCTTGAATATTTGCTGCCATCGTTATTTTTGACTTTTGAAAATATTTCTTATTATTTTTTGACGTTATTACTAAAACTAACTAGGTACCATCACCAGTTGAACCCGGAATATAAATCTTAAATTTACGTTTTGCTCATGCTCTTCCACATCAGGTTACGGTTAATCATCTAAGCGGAAGTGGCGAATTTGGTGCTGCAGTTTTCAGCATTTCCGAAACACAAGGAAACAGACCAGCTGGTAATCCATTTACATAACCATTTTATCAGAGTAATTAAAATTTAGATAAGTCAAGTTTAAAATGTTTGATCATAATCGTAAGTAGTGTAAGAGTACGACGTTTTAAATGTGTAGATATCAAGAGTGTAGATTGCATATTGATGCTATTAGTAACTTGCTAAAATTGGTATATGGGCCATATTGGTAACGGGCATTACCCCTTAAATCAAAAGCGGTAAATAATAGTGAGCCTGAATTAACGTTAGTAAGGGTAACCTTGGGTCTTGTCAACATGGCATATATGGGTCACGCAATACATCTCCACGAATTTGCTTGTGTTGAGAGTGGCCAACAATATTAGAGAAATTGAATTTGCATGCTTCCTCTTCCTCCACTCCATGAAAAGTCTTGTTGTGCTTGTACTGCAATACTGATGAATTTGGTGACGGTCATGACTATTTAACAATTAGACCTCGAGAGCGAATGGACTACGAGTCAATAGTCCATGAGCTGCAATTCAAACTCTTAGTCCATGAGGCAGAGAGGGATGATGATAATGATACCTTCCCTTAATCCGCTGTTGCATCTATGATATTCGATTAGTCAATCACTGCACTATGAAAAACTCAGTAGTGTCAGTTTTCTGTTTCAAAATATATTTAGAAGTAATTGCATTTCTCATATACTTACTTCGATATCTACATAGTAGATCGGTAAAATATGGAGTGTATCAGCCACCCATTTCAGTCACACGTGGTGATATCAAAAAAAGCCAATCAGAGGGTACGATTTTCATATCATCACCTGTGATTTATATGGAACTTTTCCCGCCGTTGAAACAACTTGAAAATTGCCGTTCAAAACTGCTTTTAGAATATAACCAGAGTCTCACTAAGTATATGATAAATAGAAAATTGCATGTCCGCTTGGAGATACAAATTTTATCGTCTCGTGTTGAAAATATCTCACTCCTTCGCTATGCTCACTCGTGAGATATTTTTTCAACACTCAAAGATAAAATTCGTATCTACGCGCGGCCATGTAATATCCTATATATATTTATCGGCCAGACAGATCTATTACGCTGATTAGCAACCGCACCTTTTTTTCTATTCTTAGAAGATCCAAAAGCAACTAAAGAAACTCAACGTCCAAATATCAACCGGATGTCCTCAACCATTGGTAAAGGAAAGGACCAAGCCAAAACACTTGATAACATTAGCACAAAATTCTTCGTTGGAACAGAGGTAAGTGATTAAAAACGGTTAAAGTTTTTTGATGAACGCACTGGATATTGACCTCAAGTGTGATCGTTACGGTTATGTACTCCATTTAAGCAATTGCAGAAGAGACTACTCAGGCTTTCCGTTGCAGCTTTGAAGCCCCAACCCTGAGAACAGGTCATTTTTGGGGGATCAATAGGCCCTTTGTAGTTATAGGTCACGTAGCCGCACCAACCTTAAATCAATTTGTTATGACAAAATGATTATCAGAAATTGAGAGAGCAGGTAAAAAGTAGTGAAAAGGCTTAATTTCAAGTCTCAACGTTAAGTAATTCAAAAGTGACAGCGTATGTAAAATGTTTAGGACTTTTATGTGAGAACTGAATCTTTAGAAAATATAGAGCCTATCCATGCCACTTTAAGGGTATATCGATCACTCACATAATAATATTGCAGATGTTATAAATAATTTTATGGCTTAAGATGTTAGTAATTTAAAGGGACTTCGTCATGGGCTTTTGGCATGTTTTTGAAATCCCAAATGTGTGTTGTCCTCATCTAAATTCCAAAACTAATGGTCTAGGTTTGTTCTTTATGACAATATTGTGGTTTTTATTCTGTTTCGTGGCTACGGATGTTAAGGATGGAAGCGGATTTTTAACCTGCGATGGATTAGTGTCAGTTTGCAGAGATTCGAAAATTTGTGTGACCTTCTTTTCCACCTAAGCCAACTCAGCTTTCCATCCTTCCGGGGTAGGTAAATGAGTACCAGTGTCTGCAGGGAGCTAACCTGCGATGGATTAGTGTCCCGTCCAGGGGAAGTCAAATTCTCTCATCTGCTTAACACTACAGAAATTGGAGATAAGCGCCGGCTCCATGGGCCACTAGGCTAGTAAACGATTTAGCTATTGCCATTACTGTCAATCAACATCACCAAGTTGTCATCACCACCAAAATAAATACTTACCGGTCTAAACCTTGATGGTGCCACCGGAAGTACGTCAATGAAAAACATGCTGGTATTAGCAGTTCTTCTTTTAGCCCTTGGTGTTGGATATCCTCCTAATAATTCATTTAGGAATTCCTTTTCTTTCTCCCAAACTTTTGACAGATGTTCCTTGACCTCCATGGGTGTAAGATATACTTGTTGCGTGTTATTCTTCATTTCATTTTCCTCAGAAACTTGTGATATAACCGGTGTTTGATCTTAATACAGAAAGAAGATTTTGAACCACGTCAGCAACTTATTAAAAAATTTTCCTATCATATTAATTCTTGCAGAGACTTGGGGCTTGATAACATCCAAGCTCCAGATTGGGATTAGATTGCAAAACATTTCTTCCACTGATAAACTCTTAGGCAGCAGTGCACACTACTGAAAATTTGTGAAACAACATTTTAAAACAGATCAACTTAAAATTTATAAGATAAAGCATAATTCATATTTTTAAAAATGTTTTTTACTGATTGCCAGAGTTATAATTAGAAATCAAACTGTTTTCATTGAATGGACAGTTACCATTAGTTAGTAATTAACAATACATTTTGCATAAATTTATGGTTAAAATAAAGAGTTCGATCTTAATCCCAAACCTAAATCACAAACATGTTCTGCTCTTTAGTACAATATGTATCATGGACTTCAAAAACATAGTACATTATCCTGAATAGGTTTACATTTACAAAACATCTAAAATGGTGTATTGTAATTTTCAGAAATGAAGTTCATTATAGCCATTTAGCCTTCCAGTTACTGTATAAGGCTATAGCAATCAAAAACTCAAAAAAATACACACTAAATGTCAAAACATGATGTTTCTTTTTTTAAAAGAAACATGTCTTTTGTTTAAATAGTATAAATTATCTTCAAGTAAATTGTATGTTATATGCACTGCAAGGCAAAAATTATAGTCAAAGTATTTACTGAAATGAATTCAATTTGCTTGCAGAGGTAAAGTACTAAAAATACATTACATTTGTGTTAACTACTTTAAGTTCTAACTTACAGTATACCATGATAGTTACAAGAAAAAAAGTAGGAAATAAACTTTTCCATCAAAAATTCATAAAAAGAAACAAATTCAACTATAAAATTGAACTAAAAATATGACCAATCACATACCTAGATCATTTTCTGTGTTTTCACAGCCATTTACGTTTCCCTCTTGTTCAAGATATGCTCTAGCTCGACAAATTGCTGCCCATTTTTTAGCATCCTTTAAAGACATTGCCTTGAGAAAAATACTAGAATTGTACTCTTGCCGTACTACTCTTGACGGTGCACCACATTCTCCACATTTTTTTTTCATACTACTGAAATGTGTATTCATAAAGTCTTTAATAATTAAGTGTCGGGTGTCTGTGACATTTGTACAATTAGATTTTAACATAGCTTCTTTCTTGTCTAATTGTCTCAAAGCTTGGTTGACAAAATCATCGATTGCTTGGATACCCACATCTTCTGCTTCCCGTTTTTGTTTTGAAATAGAAACCTCAGCTGACATAACTGACTGTAAAACCTTAGCCAAATCTACAGCATCTGTGACAAGACCATATTTCAACAGCTTCATCTGACTATAAACAATTGTGAAAATATTATAAATCTTCAGTTCTTGTGTATACATATCTTTTTAAATGTTATTACAAACTGAGCTTTTTTATAAATAAATGTGGCAGAAAATGCAGTAGTTAGTTTTGGTAGCCTACAACAAAAAATAGGATTTTTACTGTATAATACAATGGCAAAGCAGGATGTTTACAAGCAAAGGGCAAGATGACTACACTTTAGAGATGGGTGAATTCTGTTACAACATTATCACTGTCAACATCTTTTGTTTATGAATGTGCAAATACACATACCAGGATATATCAACTATAAAAATGGTCCTATTTACGGTAATTTTAAGGGAATAAAATATATTTTTAGATTTTGGCAATACATACAGCCGTAATCAGGTATTACATGGACGCTATGCCCCTGATAATAGTCTATATTAAGGTGGCCTTAGTGCCTACTTTAATGGTTTTAAGTTAAGCTGTAGCATGCATGTACTTCTGTATAGAAAAAAATATTAGTGATATAAACTAACTTTTAGATGACAATTTAGATACTGCCATAAATTTTGCTGAATTAACAATGGTAATATTTCTGTATTGAGGCATACTATTGTTTAATCATGCAAACTAACCCTTACTCAGGCCCTAACTCTTATAGTAATATACACAATGAAACTGCATGCATACATAAGTACACCCGAAAACAGAAATTGTATTTTGACAATTATAAAAAACTAGAGTGCAAAGTTGAATGGCAAGAGAGGAAACGAACATTTTGCAGGAGTCAAATCTGATTTAGTTAAATTGTGTTTATTATAATATCGGCTTGAGTTTTTTTATGAAAGTATCTCACTGACCAAACAGTTAAGTTTGTTCTTGCCATTCTTTTGCAATTCAGGATTAATAATCAGCCTTCTCAAAATGGGCCGGCAGCCGGCTCAACGAGCCGCCTCCTCTGGGAATTTGACCGTCTCCTTGCCGTCAGAAAATGTATTAAATTACTAACAAAAAGGAGAAAAGAAAAAAGAAAACCGCCTCCAACTTTAATATAACCTGCTCCCTTGAAGCATTTTGAGAAGGCTGAATAATGCACAATTGTGTGTAGAACTTCACCTCCGCTCTACCCTAAAAAACAAGCCTTGTTAAATACTCTAGACAAAATAAATTTTTCTTTTTCTCACTCACCCCAGAAACAAATACTTGTCCGCTTTCCCTACAAGCAGTGTATGGCAAATGAAGCACGTGGAGCGCAAAACCTTTGACATCAGCTTGAAAAATAGCGGATGATAAACTGTTAAAGGGAGTTCTATATGACCAAGATGACCTGGGCAGTGAACGTAATTCTGAGAGCAAGTGCCGCACAAATCATCCTTATCAGTAGGCCCCAAAGCTGGATCGTAAAGACCTCCCAAACTTGGATTCTGCAGTATGTCGAAAGTTTCAGTGTTTGATATCTTTTTCACACTCAGTGATTTGATTTCTTCTGGCGAATACAACGATAATTTCAAGCCAGATAAATAATATAATGAAACTTGGTTTGAAGAAAGCATCTTTCTTTTTATAACTGCCAATGATTACCACACTATTCCTGAAGAATTTTAAGAATATTATTTGTATTTTCGGAAGCCATTTTTCAGAAAGCCACGTGACTACACACTGCAACCGCTGACAGTAACAATCATAAAAGAAATTAAATGCCGCACAGTCTTTGGTTCAGTATTCAGTGTCGAATTTAGCCGCTGGCACTTAAACGGTTTTCATGCTTGTTTGTACTCAATTGCATCCTAGTGAAGAAAACTGGAGCTTTTGTAAAAATGCGCTCGGCGAGAACACGTAAGATTTGCTCAAATTGTCGCTGTTGGGAGGTAAACATGGTCGCAAAATGGATTTTAACCCATGAGCGGTCGGTTTGATTTTTTGTCCTTTGTTTAGTGTTAAACGTTTTGAAACATTGCATTGACTTGGGGTCATTGATTTTGCGTCGAAAAATGCTACTTTGAACTTTACACGTTTTTTAGTTATTAGAATAATTAAATTAAAACTGTCCGAGCCTTGCTGATACCGCCATTTTTTGTTGCTAAGCAACCCGTAATGAATGCAAATTCACCGAGTGTATGCCTACTTGCTTACATTGGGTGTTGTGCTTGTTCAGATAAAATTGTCTGAGCAGCTGACAACAATTCCAGCATGGATGAACTATGTTGGAGTTAAATGACTAGCGTAGCAAATACTTCCGCTCGACCACTGTAAGATTTTTCTGAAATAAATGTTTTTTAATTTAAATTCCTGCTTTAAAAGATGTCATTGACTCAAGAATAATAAATTGGTGTAAAATTTGGCATAAAATGTTTGAATCGAAGCATCTGGTAAACTCCTCTGTCTCTTGTGAGTGAAGGAGTTCAGGGTCGGTGTACTCCCCGTGTTAGGGCCTCCGCAAAGATGAAAATATAAGCTTTACCTTCTATCTCGGCTGCTGTTCTGTATCGAAGAGGTCCGGCATAGTCTACGTCGACTGCCGAGTAAGGCTCTCTTTCAGTTGTTCTACTAGTTGGTAGCTGCGCTTGATTTGGGCTCGGGTACGGATGGACGTGGTAGCGTCGGCAGCCATGACATGCCCAACTGACTTGCTTTGCCAAGCTCCTGAGTTTGGAGACCCAACGGTGCTCACCTACTTTGGCCACGTAGCGTCAACATGTGTGCTCTCTGGGTTACTCGTTCTGCAAGTAAAGTCACCATTTAAAAGGAACGGTGAGCAGGTAAGCCCAAAAACGACTCTTTCAAAGCGGTACGTTATCATCTCCCCATTTTCTTTCCAATGAAATCGAAGGGCGTCAGGGTCCGCTCCTCAAACTATGATTTACAGAAACGCTTTAGAAATATCAGCAGCAAGGGCAATGGGAAATACTCTTTGGTACACAAATATTCCCCACAGTTCATTCTGAAGTGCTGGACCCGGATTAAGACACCGGTTAAGTGATAGCGCATCGGGGTGGGCCTGCGCATTCCCATCATACACAATGCGTAGTTTAGTGTTGCAGCGGTTTCTCCGACAACGGCTCAATGTGGGAGGTAAAATTTACGTTCTCCTGGCTGTTCTGAAGCTAATACTATAATGCCTTGTTCCCGCTATTCTTCAATGTTCTCATTATAAGCATCAAATGGTTTAGTTTTGTGTAACTTACGTTGGAGGGTTTGCAGTCGTCTCAGGCTGTTGGCAAGATAGTTGAGTAACGTTGGGTGATTTCCCTCCATGGCAGTGCAGTTTCATGCCATCCCCTCCGGTTTCTGTAAAGCTGCTCATTGAGCTCTGTGTAAACAGGTTGTTGATCGTTCTCAGAGCTGTCTGAGATGCCCAGGACGTCCAGACGGCAGAGTTTTTCATATTCATTCTGCGATGTCTGGGTAAACATGATTGCAGGTGGATCAGTTACAATTCCTGGGCTCATAATGAATCAGCCGAGACGGGTTTTTCGGCTATTGGTTCAACATCATTTCCAATAACGGGCTGTGCGCTGGTCTCGATTCGGGCATAGTCACCTGAACAAAGAATCACTTGTACTGGTAAAGTTGACTTAACGTCGTTATTGCTAAACCTAATTCCTTGCAGATGGCGGTACTTGTTCTGTGATTTACGGTTCAAAAGGGTGGCCTTGTCGACTCGGGTGAGCTCGACAGGCAGCTCGTAAGTTCCTTCGATGTTCTCCACAATTGCGTTGCGCTTATCCAATCGAACATGTTTTGATGGTAACATCATCTCAATTGTCTTATACTCAGATTTGAAAGGTTTTGCTTGTATCGTGTTTAATATAGTGCGTGAGGCATAACTACTAACTGACCCACTATCTACCAGGGCGCGGCATTGCACACCATCTATGCACAAAGTGACAAAGAAAAATTCCCTCATTGACACCGTTGACCCCAAGGGTGCTTGTTTTTGGGTTGGCCAATTCTTCTTTATTTGGACAAATACTCGTGTGATGTTTGCTGTCAGAGCATAGTCTACAATGGACTTTACTTTTGCAAATGTTGACTCTGCAATTAAGTCTTGTGCAATTAAAGCAAGTTTTTTTTTCTATTAACACTTTGTGCCTGGCCTTTGGCCACACACTTAAGAACAATCAACAGATTTATGCGAGCTGTCCTCATTTACAATGAAAATGTAAAATTTAAATCTAATAAGAGTAGTTAACTGACTCGTATAGCCTTATGGTTATTTCAGTTAACTTGTACTGAAGATAAGTTCTATAATTGTAATTAGTGTTTATTTTTTCAATTGTTATATTGAAGGTACATAAATAAAAATTGTCATTGTCATTGTGAACGATACCCTTGTCTCATTCAATTTATTCAAAGTTTTTAAACAATGTACTGCCACACCGAGTTTGTCAGCAAAGTCGTGTATCTCTTCCAGGATTAGGAAGCTCATTGATTTCTTTGATCAGCGGGCCGTCTAAACTTATTTTCAAGGATAATTTTAGCTTCTTTGTAGCCTCCTTCGTAATAGGGTAGACCGCAGACCAGCGCCCTCACTTTAGGTGTTAAATAGCTTTGCAAATAGCCAAGTTTGCTTACAACAGCCATGTTCCATTTTCTTGACACTTGCTCCAAAATCTAAGCCAGTCTTCCAATTCACCATCAAATTTAGGTATTTCAATCTTTGGCAACTTTGCCAACACGCCGTTTTCTTGCGCTTTTAGTGAGTTGTCTGTGGACTCAATAATTTTGGTTTTTTGGCTACAAAATATAATTGTTGTTTGTAGTTGGGCCCTTTTCTACTCTTTTCTAGAGGGTTTTCCCTACTTTCTATCCTCGAATCTAGACCTTTTTACTTATTGAGCTTTTACCGGTACCATATTACCATTACTCCATTAAGCGGGTGTCGGCAGTTTGAGGATTTTTTTCTTAATACCATATATTTGTTTTATTTTTTTAATTAAAAATTAGTGTCCCCAATTTTTTTTACAATACAATTTGTTTTTTCATTCCCAACTCCAGGACTTGAACTCCGACCATACTTTATGCAGGAAGTTGAATACAAAAATATTTAATTCAGAAAAATTCAACAGTGATTGAGTGAAGGTGTTCACTAAATTGGTCGTTTAACGCAAAGATGGCATTCATGCTAGAATTGAGTAGTTGCTCGGACAGTTTTATATGAACAACCACAACATCCACAAAACGAAACTTCACACCAATGAACCAATGATGTCCGACGTCTCGGTGACATCTTGGCAACATTGTCAAGGAAAACTAATAAATTTGCGATTACAGGAGTAACTCAGAATCAAGAAACAGAAAGAAGCACAAGTTAAACAAAGACTCACTAATGAGGCAGTCAAGCTTGTTCTGGCACTTTTTCAGCACGTTAAAACAACTGCGTATACAGGTCATCCGGAACTGTGCTTGCGTTTCTTTAACTCCACAAAATGTTATGAACTTAAAGTAACGAGGAAGACCAACCCAATAGCTTATAACTACAATATAAATGGAGTTGCATTGAAATCAGTAGAAGAATACCCCTATCTGGGGGTCCATTTGGCAAAAGATCTCAAATGGAATGTCCATGTTGCTAAGACGGCCAAAAAAGCCAACTCAACTCTGGGTTTCATCAGAAGAAATTTAGGGAAGTGCTCCCAAGATGTCAAGGAAAGGGCTTATAATGCACTAGTGAGACCCCACATGGAATACGCGACAGCAGCTTGGGACCCCTACACTAAAAAGAACATCGAAGAACTAGAAAAGATACAAAAAAGGGCGGCAAGATTCGTCACTAGTACTTACAGCTACTATCACAGTGTCTCAAGCTTACTAAAAGATCTTAAGTGGAACAGTTTATCTTTACGTCGAACTATTAGT
>JAPEIX020080368.1:5000-10807 GCA_026122405.2 Zoanthus sansibaricus | reverse complement strand
CGCCCGAAGTTGCAAAAAGCACATATTGCTGGTAGCTTGCCAACACCATCTCGTACATTATAGTTGGCAATAGCAGCTGTAGTTTGCTGTTTACAGTAACATCTGTCGCCAGTCTGTGAGTTCTGGTCCTTATTTTGCGTGTATCAACTTTTGCAAAGTGAATGGCTTAACGGTACCAACGATACTGCATTATCATTGGTCCTAAGATGTAACGTTTGAGTTGAGTGTTAAAAAAAATGCAACAAAATTTCAATCTGTAAAAAAATAATCTCCTTCATTCATTGATTCACTATCATGAGTTGGCAATAAAAAAACATACATACCAAATTAGGCATTTGTAGTGATCTGGAATATTTCCCTTTATCAGAATTCGCTCAATACATTCTTCCATTTTGGTTTCTCTAATGGCAAAAATCCAAGTGAGATCATAGAATCTCCTTTAACCAATGTAACCAACTGAAAAATATTTAAATTTACATCAGAAATTTTAGATCCTGTTTAGCATTCGGTAATTATATAACAAACTAGGTGCTAGCGACGGAAACTAATTGCATTGCTATTGTGATTTGCTAAAAACAAATGCTCGCCGGAAAATTGGAGTGCAAACGTACAAACTTAAAAATACGCAGTCTAAGACTGCATGTGTCTACTGAGGTACTGATATCGAAATGTAATATAAAGGAATTGAAGAAAAGAAAATAAGAGCGAAACGAAAACGAAGAGGGAGGAGTGGAAATAGAATATGGATAAAAAAGAAAACTTTGCAAAAATGTTACACAGAATACTGATGAGAAGAGATTTAGGTGGTACCTTTTACCACAAACATTTCGTATGAAGAGAACTGTAACTTTATTGTAACATAACATATTATATCTTACAACATGAACGACAACTTTCATATTATATAATCTTATAACATGAACAACAACTTTGTACTGAAAGCAATGTAGCAAAGTTCTATACTTAAAGTACTGAAAGCAAAGTTCTAATCTGAAATGATGCATAAAATGCAAACTGCAAAAATGTAAACAGAAACTATCTGAAAACTATCTATAAACAAACTGCAAAAATGGAAACAGAAACTCTCTGAAAACTATCTGTAAACAAACTGCAAAAATGGAAATAAACTATTTGAAAACTATCTGTAAACAAACTGCAAAAATGGAAACAGAAACTATGAATCTATAGTGAACTTATGAATGGCAAGTATCATACTTTTAGAGATACAGTATTACAGAAATTGTGTAACAACTTTACTTGATTTGTCTACAAGCATGGTGATGGGCCCAGATTTTAAAAGAGAGAGCTTTAAATCATTATCTGAAATTTCACTTAGTTTCTGAAGAGTTCCATTTAGTGAAAGAAAACTCTCTACAGCATCATTAAATGCAGTAAAATGCAAAAAGTTGTTGTTAATCTGAACTACTAATTTACACACAAGTTTTGACTTAATCATAGAACTTAAAAAAGAGTTATTGCAGTTTTTGCAGGTAATTATATCATCAGTTGTGTCATTTTGTATGTTTGCATTACACAATAAACAGCACTGACTTCGGGCTACATCTACACCAATAATATTTCCTTCTATGATGTTTTCATGAAACATAGATTGAGAAAATTCAGCTATTTCTACATCCTCTACAAGGGAAACTTTAGTGTCAACACATGTGTTTACATATTTTATGTCGTCAAATATTTTAACCTTCAAGTTTTCAAGAAGATACGATTTCCCACGCTGCACTTGATCAATAGCATTTTCCCAAAGTTCTAATCTGATAGTTCCTGTATCATCAGAAATCATAGCATCGGTTTTGAAGCAGGTAGATCCACGTACGATTAGTTTTTGTTTTTCTTCATTTTTAGACATCACTTTGATTTTGAGGTCAATTACATCATATGTGGATTTTGAAGCTATGTCTGAGACACTGATCAATCTGTTACTAAACTTTGGTTCAATATTGAAATCTAGCACTGTAGCCTTAATAGATGTTTTGGCTTTCTTTTTGATGGTCAAGTCCATTGCAGTAGCATTCCTTTTATTGGGACTATAGTTTCCACCATGAATTTCCACTGGAGTATTCGTAGCTTGTAACTGCTTGAAATTATTTCGTTTTTGTGGGTCGTAACACACAACTCGTTGACATTCAGTTGGTGAGGTTTGCAACTGCATTTCAAAATAATTAGTTTTGAAGCTGTTGGCTGCAGTTTTTATCGATGACAGCAGGTGAATATAGCCTTTGATAGGTGTGGAAGGTGCTGAAATCAATCAAATGATAAAAATGATTAATATCAAATATTATGTTCTTATAAGGTATCATAAAATTTGCATGAATGATGTAATATCTGTATTTTTGGGTTCCCTGTTGCTCTGTGCTAGTCTTATACGATTAACACTTGGATGGGGAAAAGGTTGGGGGAGGAGGGAGGGGGGTGTATATCAGGCCTTTTTGGATAGGGTTGTGCCAATAGCATTTAAAAACCCTGATTGTATTGTAGACCACAAAATTTCAAGTTTGATATCCTATTTGAGATAAAAAATGTACATCCTACCAAAGACTAAATCTAAAGAATCTCTAGCCAAAAAGTTTTTCATTTATATCTGAATACTTCTTTGAGCATACTAAACAATGCCAAAATCTAAAGCTACTTTTGAAAAAAAAATGTCAAAAGCAATCATTTATATCAGATGTGGGAGCTGAAAATATATTTGGTTGCGGTGAGATATTCATATTATTAGCAAATATTTATAGAGGAAAACTGTCCAACCATCCCTCCTCCCAGCTCTCAAACTCCACCCCTCTTCTCCTGTGGGGTTAACAAAGCTAGAGCAAAAGAGAACTTAAAAGTTGATTATTGTGATCTGGTTAAACTTACACATTTCATTCGAAGTCTGCATCTTTTCTTGGGATGGTTGAGAAGAAGAGGTGGTTGCAACTGCACTTGATTTGGATGTTACGGGTTTAGTGGACATCTCCATCTCAGATTGTGGTGGTTGCAAAGGAGTTGCAATTGATGTGGTTGTCTGCATCTTTTCTTGGGATGGTTGAGAAGAAAAGGTGGTTGTAACTGCACTTGATTTGGGTGGTACAAGTTTAGTGGACATCTGCATCTCAGACTATGGTTGTTGCAAAGAAGGAGTTGCAGTTGATGTGGTTGCTGTAGATTTTTTGGAAGTGTGGATTTTGGCATGTGATAGTTGACGAACATGTCTATTTGATTTTTTCATCTGTAATGAACAAAGATTCACCTATATTACTATACTAAAATTTTATTCACGTTGTAGCTTTTCATAACGTAGCGAGGAAATTAGATATCTAATAAAATATAATTTCACAGAATTCAGTTATTAATCAAGTCACTAACTTAATTTGTGTTAAAGGAGTTTATTAAAGCATAAATAGCCTTGTGGTCTGAAAAATAGGTCTCTAAAATACCAAAGTTTACTGTTGCTTCAGGTAAGTTAGTATAGATGTGGTCAATGCAAGTACTGCTGTCAGTTGTACTATATTGAACTAGCTGCCTATAAGCATTATCTCTTATAAACAAATTGTAAAGTGGTGTGCGCTGTGAATTATTCAACCAGTTAACATTAAAGTCGTTCACCAATGAATAAGTTGAATTGACTTGACAGAGACTGCAATGTCTGTGTGACAGCACTACAAATTTGTGTTATTGACACTGCAGGTGATCTGTAAACTGCTACTATTGTAATGTGCGGGATTATCATGAATCTTAAAATTGTTATTTCTACACCATTTTGATTAAAACAATATGGTTATCCAGGATAAAAGTCAACACAATTATAAACTGCTGTACCCCCAAATGGTCTTGTATTTTGTAAATCTTTTGTGGTGGTATCATTTCTAAACAAATGTGTATTTGTCATCTTCTAATAAATATATAGATTGTCATTGTCAAGTTGTGTGAACCTAGTTTCTGAGAAAATACTAACATCAGTTTTTGAATAGTTTATATTTCTTCGTACACCTTTAATATTTTTCTGTAAGGATCTTGCATTGAGAAAAGACACTTTGAAATTAATTTGAGATACTTTATATATGGGGTTTACCGAAAGAGCCAGTTGTCCCTCAGTTTTCAAACGTCGCATTTCTGTTTGGACATCATCACTAACAGCTATTTTGCTTTCACACAAGTCAGTGACATAAACAACCATCAGACCAGTATCACCTTGTGATTTATGGATACTTTTGGCAGCAGCAGGTCGCAGTGGAAACTGCTTTCTTACAACTTGTACTGTTCTTGTCCTATCTAAAGCAAACTCTTTGGTAATAGGTTTAATTGGTGTCCATGTTGGTTCAATACCCTGTACATATAACTGTCTATTATCGTAACGGGTCTTTTCACCAACATTGGCATGGTCGAACTGCACCCATATTATACCAGATGGTGTTGCTGTCTGGTTTACTTTTATGAGTTTTATAACATTATCAGCATTATTTGTCATACCATCATCTGTTCTAGTGTTAAGATATATCTCAGTTCTCTCTCCCATTGCTAAGTTAAGTAAGGAATGCAGCTGTTTAGTTTTTCTAGGATCACCAGGTACTTGTTTCAAGATTTTATCTCTGAGTTCTTGTGACTCGGCTCCTATGACAATGTCGTGTGCTTTAATAGAATATTTTGTGCGTGACAGAGAATTATGTACTATGTCGTTGAAGTCATTTACTTTTGCATATTGAATGAATAATTGTGGTGCATTTTTTGATAGTTAGAACTAGTTCGTGAAATAGTTCTTCCCTTTCATTTTATGATATCTTCTTTGGTGTGATAACCTTCTCTTAATCTATTCAATATTTCAGCAAAGTGTTTATTTTCTCTTTGTCTCATTATTTCATGAAGTTCAAACATTTTGAAAAGTTCTTGCCATAAATTAGGGGCAAGAATGCCATACTCATTGTTGTCCATATCTTTGAAAATATAGCCATCCATTACAGGTTGCAGCTGGAATAAGTCACCAATAGCAATAATGCTAACACCGCCGAAGGGTAATGAGCTACCTTTTATATCTTTAAGTCTGTTGTTTATTTGTACATTAAACATAGTATTACCTACCATAGATATTTCATCTATAAATACAAGCTTAACTCCTCCAAGTTGACATCTTATTGTATTAAGCCTACTTGAATCAAGACTTTTGTAGTTCCTTAATGACTGGCATGCTGGTATTGCTAGTGCACTATGGATGGTATTTCCTTTGATATTATATGCTGCTTTTCCAGTGGGTGCTAACATTAAAACCTTTGTTTCAGCAAAGTTAACACCAGCTCTGGTGTTATAATACTTTAGTGCTGCTTGGTATAAAGCTTTAGTAAGATGTGACTTACCCACACCTGCACCTCCACTTTGGAAATAATAGAATGGTTCATCAGAAGTTTTTATCAAATGTAAAACATGATAAAAAAAATTCCTTTTGTTCTATATTTAACATTTGTACCATATGCCTGTATTCATCATCTTGTAATTGATTCATAATCAATGGTTGAGTGTTTAAATCAGACAGAAGGTATTCGAAGATCATCTGATAAATCATAAGTTTCATTAAAATCAGGATGTAAGTCCTGATCTCCCTCAGCCTGGTCTTGTTGCTCACGATTTTGTGTGCAAGGTGCTATAGAATCATATGTATCTTCTACTACACTCATTTCTTGTTGTATTTCATTAAAATCTTCATTGCACACAGCATACTGTTGCATTTGCTTATCAATTACTCTAGAAAGCTTTTTATAGCATTCTTGATATGAAGAAAACATCTGAAGTAAGTCTGTTTCTTCATTTCGCCATGAAGT
>JAPEIX020080309.1:0-10809 GCA_026122405.2 Zoanthus sansibaricus | reverse complement strand
AACACTTCTGAACTGAATTGTGGGCCATTATCTGAGACCATGATGTCCGGTATGCCGTGTGTTGAGAACAGCTCTTTGAACTTTAAGATGACATTGGGAGAAGACAGGTCATTCAGTCTCTTGAGTTCTACCCATCGTGAGTAGTAATCAACAACAATCAAGAATATCTTCGTGTCTAACTCAAAGAGGTCGGCAGCCACTCTTTCCCAGGGGCGTGATGGGAAGGAGGCTGACATAAGCGGCTCTTTTGGTTCTGGGCGTTCTTTGGCACAGGTGTTACAATTTGTGACCATATTCTCGATGTGTGTAGAAATTCCTGGCCACCAGACAGAGGTGCGGGCTCTAGCTCTACATTTAGTGATTCCAAGGTGGCCACAGTGGATACAATCGAGGATGTCGAGTCTCATGGATCGGGGGATTACAATGCGCTGGTCGAACATGAGTAGATCATCAATGAGGGTAAGATGGGCTCTATTTTCCCAGTATGGGCGTAGTAGGGGCTGGTGTGGCATATAGGTTGGCCAGCCATGTAGACAACAACTCCTGATTTGGGTGCATTCTTCATCAGCAAATCTGGCTGCTTGTATCTCCTTCAGTCGATTTGTTGTCGCTGGAAGTACACTCACTGTCTAGGATGCAAAACTTTCTTACTCTTCAACCAGCTGACCGTCATTTCTTTTAGGTTTGTCGACAGGGGCTTGTGACAGTGTATCTGCGATTAACTGATGTTTGCCGGGTACATACTGGGAATTACGTCAAACTGCATTAACCTCAGATGGAAACGCTGAATTTATGGTGGTGTCTTCGCTAGCTCTGTAGTGTTGAGGAGAGTTTGGAGGGGTCTATGATCGGTCTGTAAGAGAAAGTGCATGCCAAGCACATACTCACTAAATTTCTCGCATTGCCCATGTTGCCGTAAGCGCCTCTTTCTCGATGGTAGCATAGCGTTTCTCAGTGTCGCTTACTGACCGTGATGCATAGCTTACTGGTCTATGTTTCCCTTTGTCTTGTATTTGGAGGAGAACTGCCCCAATTGAATTCCTGTGAAGCATCAGCAGTGATTATTGTAGGGCGGTTTGGGTCATAGGGAGTGAGTACTGTACTTCTGGAGAGGTGAGAGCTTTCTTCAATTTCTCAAAAGCACTCTGTTGGGGTTCTGACCACAACCAAACATTGTCTTTTCGGAGCAGCTGGCGCATCGGCTCACTGACGTCAGCTAAATGTGGTATGAATTTACTGAGGTGGTTGACCATCCCCAGAAATCATTACAGGTCTTTCACATTTTCTGGGGGTGGAAACTCTGAAATTGCTTTTGTCTTTGCTGGGTCAACCTGTATGCCCTCCCTGTCGATGATGTTGCCTAAGAATCTGATGGAAGTCTTGGAGAACTCACATTTCTCATTAAGGGTGAAGCCTGCTTCCTGGAGACAATGGAGTGTGACCTTCAAATATTTGTCATGTTCTTCTTGACTCGTAGCATGGACAAGAATATTATCCATCTGGCAGATTGAGCCTTCTTGGTGTTGAAGGATTTCAGATGTTGTGCACTGGAAGATTTCAGGGGCACTACTAATTCTGAATGGGAGTTGATTGAAACAGAATCGGCCAAAGGGCATGACAAAGGTTATGAGTAGTTTTGATTCATCGTCTAAGGGAGCTGCCAGCAGCCACTGTTGGCATCTGGTTTTGAGAACATCTTACTATCTCCTAGTTTGGCTAGGCACTCATCAACTGATGGCATTTGGTGTATTTGTCTTTGTACGGCTTTGTTTAATTTAGTTAGGTCGATGCAGATCCTGACCTTTCCGTTAGGTTTGGGGACTGGGACCAAGCCTGAGCACCACTCTGTTGGTATGGTAACTCGTGATACGACTCCTTGTTGAAGCATGGATTCCAGCTCTTCTTTAACTTTTGGCAGTAATGGATGAGGGATTTCCCTGGGAGTGTAGAGGCAATGCGGCTCTGCATCTGCACGTAACGTTATATGAACCTTTGTTGTCACTCGACCCAGTTCACTGAACAATGATGGGAATTCTGCTCTGAAGTTATGGAGTTGTTGCCACTTCGTTTACCGCTTTGTCAACACAAGTTATGAGCTTCAGCGCAACACAAGCTTTCCTGCTTAGAAGTGGACATACACTGGCTTGGTGATTTTTGTCTGAAGGTATTTTAGGACAGGATGAAACAAACCGATGACTGGAATTCTGATACCCCCAGGGCCTCGAAGAGTTTATTTGGCTTTTACCATGGGATTGAGTCACCAATGACAGTGACTGCTGCACCACTATCGAGCTTAAATTGTGTGTTGTTACCGTTTACGCCAATCTGGGCAGTTCAACCACCTGCTGAGGTCTGGACCTCGCCAAGGAAAAATATTTTACTATTTTCAGGGTCTTCTTCACTATCTTCTAGCTCAATAACTTTTTTGGGGGGTTTAATTGCGACAAACCTTTTGAAAGTGGCCCACCTTGTGGCATTTGTTACATGAAGCATTCTTCGTCGGGCAAACCTGACAGTCATGTTTGGATCTCCCACACCATGCACATAATTGGGTCTGTTGTTTTTGTTTTTACCCGGAACGGACAATATTCCGATTTTGTTTTCTTGCCTCCGCCTGGTGGCTCAATTGAATCGCTTGAGCCAGTGTGAGGGATGCCTTTCACTGGAGTCGATCCGAAAGTGAATCATCTAGAACCACCACTACAATTCTATCACGAATTAATTCATCTCTAAGAGAACCATATTCACAGCTATCGGCTAATCTATGTAAGTCTTGGATAAATGTGTCAACGGTTTCTTCCTCTGTACACGTTTGTTGAAACGTGCTCGTTCTACTATGACATTTCGTCACTCAGCATAATAATCCTTCAGCGAGTTTTTAATTTCTTAAAAGGAGACAGTTTCCTTCTTAACTTGGAGTGTTTGGAAGATATTATCAACACAGTCACCCATTGAATATAACAATGTACTGACCTCCTCTTTTTCGCTCTTGTTGCAAAGGCCTGACGTTAATCTATACCTCTCAAATACACGAAACCACTTCGGCTACTAATCAGCCGGTCTTGGACTTTTTGTCCCATCAAATTTGCCTGGTAGCGGCAGTTTTGATCGCCTGAACTGTATTATTCATTGTAGCGCCTCCTGGGTTGTGATTTTCTTCTTGTTTCAGAGAAGGCTTTCATACATCAAAAATAACAAAAAATACATATATCTGTGCCGTCCATTGGGTTGGAGAAAAGGGACCCACTGCAGAACATCCAGATCCTTTGAAGGCCAACTTAACCACAAAGAGTACAAGAAGGCGATTGCACTGAAGAGGAAGGCACCCACATCGAGACGGTCTTCACCTCTAAAGAAAACTAAACTCGACTCTGAGGACAAACAAGATTCTGAAGAAGTATTTATGCAAAATAACGATGCTATTCCGGACCCTGAATCAGACGAGGCGGCGGAATACATTTCTAGAAGTACTAGTCGTGTGGTGCTAAACAAAGGGTCACAAACAATATTCAAAGTACGTTCTTTCTTCCAAAGTGGAAACGATGCTTGTTCGAAATGAAGTTAATACCATGAACAAAGGCTCAAAAGTTATTTCAAGCCTTTCACTAGAAAATATTGCTAAAAATCCTGAAAATATGAAACATTTTACTGGACTGATCACAGTTCGAAGCTCTGTGTAAATTCCTGAATAATGTTTGTCCGCTACACGAGATACAATGCTGGAGTGCAAAAGAGTCCACTGGTTCAGCAAGAGGAAATTCAGGCCCAGAATCAAAGATTTCTGACAAATAAAAACTATTCGTTACCTTGGTGAGACTACGAAGGGGATTTACCATAACAACTTTGGCGATTTTAATGAGTACACCACAGACAACTCTCGAGGAAACCACGATTCGAAAGATATTTACAAGTTTCATCCAACTGATGTACAAAATTTTTAGACATGGAATCTGTCATGTTTCCCGCACGCGACGTTTTAAGGAGATATCTGCCAAAGGTTTTCAAAAACACGAAAAATATCCGCTGTATCGTTGACTGTACAGAGTTCGCTGTTCAGACGTCAAGGAATTTCGCAAGACAAGGAAATACTTACTCTTCGTATAAGCACACCAACACCTTTAAATGTCTGATTATAGTCACTCCAAGTGGAAGTGCTTGCTTTGTGTCAGATTTATACAAAGGGGACATTGGGGACGTGGAACTCTTTATAGGCTGCGGAATTTTGAAACATATAAATCCTGACGACATCATACTAGCAGATCGTGGATTCACAGTCCAAGAACTCTTGGATCATCTGAGGGCCTACTTGAAAATACCTGCTTTCTTAAAGGGAAAAAAGAACCTTAGCGCACGAGAAGAACTCGAGACCCACAAAATCGCAAAGGCAAGGATTCACATTGAACGCTTTAATGAACGATTAAAACAATTTCGACTAATTGGAAAGAAAATTCCACCTTCCCACTCTCCCATGGTAACTCAAATGGTTGTCGTTGGTTGTGGACTTGTTAATTTTTAAACTACACTCTGTAAGTAAATTGTGAAATACTATTTAATTAATAAGCATTCTTTCATTTATCCTACAGTCAATAGAGCTGTCTAATTTTTTTTCTAGTTCCTTTTTCCAAGATTAATATCCGATACAAACATATAAATTTTTAAAAAAAATTATAAACTTGTAAATCAGTAATTGTTATAAGGCCACTTAAAAAAATTCTCGGTTTCTCATCAAAATTTTCTCAAAAAGTCAGTGAGGGAGGGCGCTTTTTTCTTTTCTTTTTTTTTTTAGGGTTAATGCTTTTGCACACTGCTGAGTTAGTTCGGGAAAAAATCTGCACCACCAATTACCAAACTAAGTTAGACAAGGGACATTGCTAAGGTGGAGTTTGAATGGCTAAACGAGTGTGACACAAATGCATCGAAAAGGGACTCAAGTTTCTCGAGTTTTTCGTCATATATTTTTTTATTAAAAAGATTAAAAAGAATCAATGTACTGGCAAAAATCAATGCGCGTGCTGATGATAAACTTGGATTTTTTTAAGTGGTTTAAGTGGACCAATACTGTATTTCTGCAATATTGCAAATTATAGCACTCACACTGTGCACTCAGTTTATCGGTTCAGGTTTATTGATAAAATAAAGTTATATTCAAAACTAAACACGGGCAGGCCACTGGGTTACAAATTAGTTTATGAGAAATAAGTAAAGTATAATCAGTGACACAAAAGATAGTAAACAAAGAAGAAGACAAAAAAACAAAAATTATCATAACTATTGTATCTCAAGTTGTATATATCCTTTATCTGTCATTCTGTAATCATTCTTATGTATGTCAAAACCCTGTAATCATGTCTATGTATTTCAATATTGTATGGATGTACAAACATATTTTAGAGTTTTTGCAAAGCATGTAATGATATAGATGAATAGTATATGTATATTTCAATATGAAATTGCTATACCAATTTTCAATCACTTTGAATAATTCCATAAAATGTAACAAATGAGGTAAATCTATACTCTCAGTAACCCTTTCAGCCTCAAACACGACAAATGATGTGTTGCTTAACTCTCCTTAGAAATAGTATTCATACTTTCCTTTTAAACGGTATTTTTTAAGGTTTTCATACTGGGTACCTTGCAGTGTATGATCAATTCCTATATTCTCACAACAAAACAACTGCTTTTGTATTGATATTGTATGGAGAAGATGGATGTTGATAAACTTGCTGGGACTGAAAACGTTATCACTCAATGACCATGTGCACATGTTTTGTGAAGTGCAATCAATCTTTCATGTGTGTCTCATGGCCATTTTTGTTTTAATTTTTATACAAACTTAATTATTTTTACTTTTTTACATTCTGAAGAATTGCTTTTTCTATTAATTAGAGATTAACTCCATTAGTATGTTTAGAGAGATAATCGAACCATCTGAAACACTTATGATTGTACATACTGAGCTAATTTGTCAAGATTTAGAAACATGTTTTCTTTTTTAAGAAAGGGGTCAGGTAAAAATTAGTATATGGAGGGAAAGGGGGTACCTGAAAATTTTCAAGATTAGAGGGGGGCATCCCAAAAGTGGGTATGGTCCATTGAATTATACCCCCCACTCATGGGTGGTCCCTAAGTAGTATATTTTATTATGTACATGAGTTCATCACGACAGAGAAATTGAACTACAATGAAATTGATGTTTGCAGAATTTTCATAAGTATGAAATTAAAACACTGTTGTGCTTGACTTTGAGTCTTATGTTTTTTGACTGAATTTTGAACTATTCAACAGTGAGAGCGAATTTTGAGGCACTAGAGATATGTTGAGTTCACAATAAAAAATAAATAAAAAAATATTATTAATAATTACTTTATTTAAATGTCCATGTCTTTTTATCACATATTCACACGGTAATTAGGGGACACTGTGCTTTCACACCCACTACTCTACATTAAATATTTTTCATATATCACACAACTCACAAGTCAACTCACTCACAAGTCAACTCACTCACAAGTCTCAAACACAAAACAAAAGGTAACTCAAAAGCAAACCCTGTGGTTCATTAAACAGTATTTGAGAGAAGGTAATTCCAGTGTTCCTGCATTGTTGCTCTTTCATACCATGATATAAAATCCAACCATTACTGATTTCAAAAATTCCAGTATAGTGCCTTCCATTCCACAAGGTAGCACCGAAGAAATGAAAAAGCTTGTCTTGAAGCGCTATGGACTGTGGGATAACTGACAGTGTTAAGATCCCAACTCTGCGTAACAAGTCCACAGTAAAAATAAAAACATTCCTCAGATTAACAAGTAATCGTCCACCATTAACACAATCCCTATAGCCTGTGGAGTGCCATGATTGGTGTGGATTTCCTTGAACATCCAATGTGACATCCTCGGTGTAAGCACCATGATTTAATGGCTTGGAGTTGAATTTTCTACGGCACTGAGAAACATCAGGATAGAGCCATGAATTAAGTGAGTCTAAAAAAACATTGCCACTTGGATGTTGAGAAGGGTAGCCTAGATTAGTGGTGTAGCAGGTGTAAGTGTGTCTTGGACAAGGACAGGTATTTAGTCTGCATTCAGTAGTAACTACAGTACACAGGTGAGGTCTCAGAAGTTTGATGAAGTAGTCATCCTCATTGCCATAAAACTTAACACAATTTGCTTGAATTTGGGGTGGGGTAACTAGTGTAGATAACTTTGCTTCCCCAAGCTGTCCATGTTCAATTAGTTCAAGAACATTAGAAATTATTTGGCCAGTTTCTGGAAGATCAACTAGATCAATTCTATTAGATTTGACCAAGGCTTGGAAAATCATCAGCCAATTATCAACGGGACAGATGTTTAGTAATTGCACTCAATTACTAAGCATGCCTCCCCAGGGATATGTAACTAGATTGGGGATACCAGATTGAAGACTTTGCATAGAGTTAGCAGATAGATCTGCAATATACAGTTCATCGTAAGTGTAATTTTCTGTGACAGTAAGTTCATCTAAGGAGTCATTGTCTACTCCAGCAATCTCTTCCACTGGGTCAACATACTCATAGCTTTGGCTGTCATCTGACAAAATAAAGGGATTGAGGCGTCTGGGCACACGCATTTCAAAGAGCTCAGGACCAATAACTCTCTTCCAGAAGATAGTAAGGTTTGAAGAAATTTCTTCTATGACATTTAAATCAGGATAGATTCTTTCTATGGAAACAGGACCTTGCTCCGCATATAAAACAAAGTCACAAAACGTCCGTCCAGTCACTAGTAGCTGCATCTGCAACTGATAATAGTAAGAGTCGGTCTTTTTTAGGTAGCACTTCCCATCTTTGATTGAAAAACACTACCTGCTTAGGACATCCTTTGGAATGGTTACTTTTCCTAAGGTTACATCTGGTATGGAGTTGTTTTTAAATATCTTTAAACTTTTTATTTCCAAAAGACCATCATTATCAATTAGTCCATCTGGTGAATACCCAAGAAAGGGGAATTTAGGATTGACCCAAAACCCAGTTGGGGATACTTTACTTTGAGTCTGTTCTTGGTATTTTTGAATAGCTTTAGGTTCGCTTTCAAGTCCATAAGTCATTAATGGCATGGTAACATGAGGTTCCATTTTCCAAACGTGTGAATAAATGAATTTATAACTACGAATTCCGGCATCTATGCCTCCATTACTAACGAGTTTGCCAATTCGACTAGCAGTAAGGCAGTTAGATGCTGTTAGCCTCCAAAACATTTGAGTAAACCACTCTTCAGACTTACTTTGGTTTACGGTGCCTGGCATCTCCTGTGTTTCCGATGGTGTAAGATTTTCCTCTAATATTTTTATTTTCTGTTGAAGAATGTTTTCATTCTCAATACCAAGGCTATGATCGTCGTACGATGTTTCCATCAATCTTTCCCACAAAGAAACATCCCCGTTTTCATATTTGGAAGAGATCGTGTTTAAATCACGTATAAACCTATTAATGTATTCACTGTTCACATATCTCCTGTTTCTTGGCCTAGGATCAAAATCTATCAGATTTACTTTATAACTTTTCTTTACCTTTGACGGATAATTACTACAATAAATATTTTACTAACAATAACAGAAACGTAAAAGCTATTTGGAAAGGAATTAAAGAATTAATCACTCTTAAACCAAGTTCGCTTGGGGCACCTTCCAAACTTACTGCTAACAACTCCTGTATCAGTGATTCACTTGGCATTGCAAACGCCCTGAATGACTATTTTTCTTCTGTTGGCTGTGAACTAGCTGACCAAATTCCTTCCGTAACTTACTCTCCCTTAGATTATATAGGCCCTCCTCAGACGAACAGCTTTTTCCTTTTTCCAACTACATCAGAAGAAATTTATCAAGAAATCAATAGTCTGAATCCTTCGAAGGCATCTGGACCATTTAGTATTCCAACTACTCTATTAAAACTTCTTGGCAGGTATCTGTCCAAGCCCCTTGAAATATTATATAACTGCTCTTTCTCCACTGGTGTTGTGCCTGACAATTTTAAACTTGCACGTGTAATACCCGTCTTTAAAAAAGGGTCTCGTACTTGCTGTTCTAATTACCGTCCTATCTCATTACTTTCAATCTTTAACAGACTGCTAGAAAAATTAATGTATAAACGTCTTATTAACTACATAGAAAAGGAAAACATCTTATACGAAGGGCAGTTTGGATTCAGGTCCAACCATTCGACAGTTCAAGCCGGTATTTTAATTATTGACAAGATTCAAAAAGCAATAGAGAAAGGGCTTTATTCATGTGGTATCTTTTTAGATCTGAGTAAAGCCTTTGATACGGTAAATCACGAAATTTTAATAAAAAAACTTGAGTATTATGGAATCCGTGGGGTTCCAAAGAACTGGTTTGTTTCCTACTTAAATCATCGAAGACAGTTTGTTTCAATTGGCAGTACCAAATCTAACGAGCATAGTATTCCCTGTGGCGTTCCCCAAGGCTCGGTCCTAGGACCTTTATTAGAGACCTTAAGCAACGCAACGTAAGGTGGGACGACGACGTCAGATAAGTAGGGAGACTGGTTCGAGTCGAGCTGACGCGTCGCTCACGAATTGAAACTTTAAGCAAACAAAGGACGACGATGCGCGCGCTTTCCAAATTGCAAGTTGTAAACAAACTTTGTGCGAGGTGAACTGGCTAGTTTTCAAGACACTAGAAATGCTTTTTTGCTGTCATACGACGATGGAGACCTAGATGAAGATGAATTTTTGATTTTGTGGGAACAATTCGCGTCGAAAAATCCGTTGTTTCCTTACTATTACGAGAAGTCTGATATAGACTCACTCGACCCAGCTGAGTGTAAAGCGGAATTTCGTGTGGAGAAGAACGATCTAACGATGCTAGCTGAGGCTCTAAATATTCCAAATGTATTTACATGTCCACAGCGAAGTGTTTGCAGTGGAATAGAGGGCTTGTGTATTGTTTTAAAGCGCTTTGCTTACCCGACCAGGTACAGTGATATGATTCCTCGATTCGCCAAGCCAGTCCCAGTCTTGTCTATGATCACGAACACTGTCATTGATTATTTTTGTATGATACTCATGCACATCGGATAACTCAATGGAATAACTTTTTATTGGATCAGCGGAAGTTAGAACAGTATGCTGACGCTGTTTCACAGAAAGGTTCAGCACTGGACAACTGTTTTGGCTTCGTAGATGGCACGGTTAGGCCCATATGTCGTCCAGGGGAAAATCAGAGTATTGTGTATAACGGGCACAAAAGAGTTCACGCTCTAAAATACCAATCAGTTACCATACCATCTGGCATGATAGCTCACCTATGTGGTCCTTTCGGTAAGTACCGAGAATTTCACTCATTCTGGGGCATATATAGATCAGAGAGCATAGAGGGTACCACCACGGATGACTTTTGCTTTGTGTTCCCCAAGGGAGATACAATTAAATGTAATTTCACAGTGGTTGATTTAAGCTTCCTAACTTCATCTAAACTTTTGTGCCACTTATTTTTTTGAATCACTGCAAAAAAAAAAACAGCTGTAAAAACACGATTGTTTTTGGTATGTAAAATATTATAATTACCATTCAAACTTAAATTTTAAAATGTTATGGAATTTAAACATTCCTGGTGAAGGAGTAATGTCCATTACAATCGCCCATACCCAATACTAGCTCACCCACATTGTGAAGATCCCGCTCACTACTCAATTCATCATAAAAACGTTCTTTCTCCACACTCGTCCTGCCAGTTTGTGGGCCATACACACATATGATTCTCACCACTTCTTCCTCAAATGCCAACACTACTGTCATCACTCTATCGCTT